>PVJO010018637.1:0-37377 GCA_004026905.1 Hystrix cristata
TGGGGTTGTATTCAGAAAGTCCTTGCCTACGCCTATGTCTTCAACAGTTTTACCTATTTTATCTCCTAGCACATTGTTTCTGTTTTAACATGTAGATCTTTGATCTGTTTTAATTTTAATTTAGTACATGGTGAGATATATGAGTCTAGAGTCAATCTTCTGCATGTGGATAGCCAGTCTTCCCAGCACCATTTGTTTAAGAGGCTATCTTTCTTCCAGTGCATGTTTTATGAACTTTCTATTAAAGATCAAATAGTTGAATGTGCCTGGGGCTGCTTCTTCATCTTTTATTATATTCCATTGACCCACTTGTCTGTGTTTTGTTCCAGTATCATGCTGTCTTTATCAGTGTAGCTTTGTAATATAACTTGAAGTCCAGGATTATAATGTCTCTTGCTTTGCTCTTGTTGCCCAGAATTGTTTTTGCTATTCTGGGTCTCTTTTGGTTCCATATGAATTTTAAGATTGTTTTCTCTAGTTCAGGCACTGTATTTTGATTGGGATGCATTAAATCTATATGTCAGTCTTGAAAGTATGGTCATTTTGACAATATTGGTTCTCCCTATCCAGGCAATGGAGATGTCTATTTTCTAATGTCCTCTTCAATCTCCTTTTTCAGAGTACTGCAGTTTTTGTTGCAGAGGTCTTTTACTTCCCTGGTTAGGTTAATTTCTAAGTATTTCAATTTTCTTGATGCTGTCGTGAATGGTATTGTTTTCCTAATTTCTTTCTTGATGAGTTCATTATTGGTGTACAGGAACACTATTGATTTTTGCGTGTTGATTTTATATCTTGCTACACTGGTGAATTTGGTTATTAATTTTAGGAGTCTTTGCGAGGAATTTTCTGGGTCTTCCTTGTAGAGGATCATATCATCAGCAAATAATGATAATTTGACTTGTTCCTTTCCTATCCATGTCCCTTTTATTTCTTTCTTTTGCCTGATAATGTTTTGAGTACTACATTGAACAGGAGTGGTGTCATCCTAATTTTAGAGGAAAAGCTTTCTTCCACTTAATATGATATTGGTGATAGGTTTGCCATAAACAACTTTTATCAGCTTGTGAGAAGGTCCTTCTAAATGTATTTTCTTCGATTTTTTTTTTAATTTTGGAATGGATGATGGATTTTGTCCAAGGTTTTTTCTCTGTCTACTGAAGTGATATGATATTTGTCTTTGCTTCTGTTTGTGTGATGTATTACTTTACTGATTTGCATAAGTTGAACCATCCTTGCATCCCTGGGATGACACCTACTTGGTCATGATGTATGATCTTTTTGATGATTTGTTGCATCGTTTGCCAGTATCTTGTTGAGGATTTTTATATCTATGTTCATTAAAAAGATTGGCTTATAGTTCTTTTTTTAGTTGGGTCCTTGTCTGGTTTTGAAATAAGGGCAATGCTAGCTTTTAGGAATGACTTTTGGAGTACTCCTTCCCTTTCAATTTTATTAAGGAGTTTGAGGGCTATTGGTATTAAATTGCCCCTGAATTTCTTGTAGAATTCAGCAGTGAATCCATCAGGTCCCGGGCCTTCCCTAGTTTGTTACTGCTTCAACTTCATTGCCTGTTATTGAATTATTCAGGGTTTTTTTATCTTCTTGGTTCAGTTTTGGTAATTCATATATATCTAGGAATCTATCTCTTCTGGATTCTCCAGCTTACTGGAGTACAGGTTTTCAACACAGTTATTAATAATCTTGTGAATTTCAGCATTTTCCATTGTGATTTCACCCTTTAAGTTTCTAATTGCATTGATTTGGGTCTTTTATCCCTTTTGGGGGGGAGGTAAGATTGGCTAAGGGTTTCTCTATGTTGTTTATTTTTTCAGAGAACCAGCTCTTCAATTTGTTGATTCTTTGTATTTTCTTTTTTTGCTTCAATTTCATTAATCTTTGGTCTAATCTATATAATTGCCTTCCTTGTACTAGATTTGGATTTGGATTGTTCTTGTTTGTCTAGGACCTTGAGGTGCAATAGTAGGTTATTTATTTGTACTCTTTCAGTTTTTCTGATGTGGGAATGCTTGGATATAAACTTCCCTCTTAGGACTGCTATCGCTGTATCCCTTAGGTTCTGGTATATTGTCCTGGCATTATCATTTGATTCTAGAAATTTTCTAATTTTTTTCTTGATTTTTTTTCTGTGACTCATTGATTATTCAAGAACATCTTGTTTAATTTCCATGAATTTGCAAGATTTTTGTGGTTCTTATGCCACTGACATCTTGTTTCATTGCACTATGAGCTGATAATGTGCGTGAGATAATTTTGATTCTTTTGTATTTATTTAAGGATGTTTTATGGGCTAGTATGTCATCTACTTTGGAGAAAGTTCCATGTGCTGCTGAGAAGAATGTGTACAGTATTCTGTTCTTGTTGGGTAGAACACTCTGCAGATATATATTAAATCCATATTTGCTTGAAGGTTTGATTCAATTCTAATATTTTTGTGTTGAGTTTTGTCTAGTTGATCTATTTGTGACAGTGGAGTATTAAGGTCTCCTGTTATAACTATGTTGATGTTTATGTGATATTTTATGTCCAGTAGTATTTGCTTTATGAATCTGGGTGTGCTGTTGTTTGGTGCATACAGGTTTATAATAATAGTTATCTCTTCCTGTTGAATTGTTCCCTTAACTAATACATAGTGACTTTCTTCATCTCTTCTAGTAAGTTTTGTCTTGAAGTCAACTTTGTTTGACAATAGAATGGCTACTCCTGCTTATTTTGGGGTTTCTTTTGCATGGAATATTGTTTTCCATCCTTTAAATTTTTAGTCTATGAATTTCTTTTGGGATTATTTTGTTTGTTTGTCTGTTTGATCCATTCTGTGTATGTATTATCATTGGGGAACTGAGACCATTCACACTGAGTATTACTGCTGCAAGGTATTGACTTATTGTATTATTGTACTATTGTCATTGTATATTTTCC
Organism: Hystrix cristata; assembly: GCA_004026905.1. Taxonomy (NCBI): domain Eukaryota; kingdom Metazoa; phylum Chordata; class Mammalia; order Rodentia; family Hystricidae; genus Hystrix; species Hystrix cristata. The sequence goes on from PVJO010018637.1 coordinate 2,938, forward strand.
TATTGCTGTTTCCATTTCTTTTTCTTCCACTGAACTACTGGTGTTTTGATTCTATTAGACTTTTTGGCATTGTTGGTTTCACTGTCTCTTTCTAGGGTATCCTTGAGAATTCTTTGGAGCACTGGTGTGGTGGTCATGAATTTCCTAAGGTGCTCTTTGTCATGGAAAGACCTTTCCAACAATTTTGAAAGATCATTTTGTAGGATATATCAGTCTGGGTTGGGAGTTTTCTTTTAGAGCTTGAAACACTTCACTCTAAGTTTCCCTGGCCTTTAAAGTTTGTGTTGGGCCAAGGAATGGATAAAGAAAATGTGGTTTTTTTATACGATGGAGTACTACTCTGCCACAAAGAATGATAAGCTTGAGACATTTCTAGGTAAATGGATGCATTTTGAGACCATACTCTTAAGTGAAATAAATTAGACACACGTGTTTAAGTACCACATCGTTTCTCTGGTGTGAGAAACTGAAAGTGTAACTAAAGACTAAAATGTATTACATTGTGTAAGGGAAGAAAGTGTTCAAATGGGAAAGGGAACAAGGGAGGGGAAGGGGGGAAGGAACAGAAGGACAAGAGAAATAAGAAATAGAAGGAAAAAATATAAACAAAGCTTTTGTAATTAAGGAAGGGGAGAGGGAGGGGTGAAGGGAGGAGAGGGGAGCGAGAAAAAAAGAAGCAACAAGATATATCATGTACAGGTACAAATCCCCTATGATGAATGTCATCACTATGTACATCTAAAATGTACCATTAAAATATAATTTAAAAACTAAAATAAAGTTTGTGTTGGGAAGTCTGCTGTAATTCGAATGGATTTACCTTTATAAGTGATTCATTCCTTTCCCTAACAGCTTTTAAGATTTTGTCCTTATGTTGGCTATCTGGGATTCCGACTATGATGTGTCATGGAAAAGTTCTTTTCTGATTGTGGCTATTTGGGGTTTTAAGTGCCTCATTTATTTGTATATTAAATTATTTCCCCATGTTTGGAAAGTTTTCTGCTATTATTTCTTTAAACAGGTCTTTTTAAATGCCATTTGTTGGGCTGGAGATTTGGCTCAGTGGTTAGAGTGCTCACCTCGCAAGCACAAGGCCCTGAGTTCAATCCCCAGCACCAAAAAAAAAAAAAAAAAAAAAAAAAATTAAATGCCATTTATACTGTCTTCTGGTTTTTCACTAATTCCAATTAATTACAGTGGTACCTCAGTTTATGAACTTTATTTGTTTTATGATTTGGGGGAAAATGGCTGCATTTGTGTTTGTGGAGGGAAAATGGCCATGATTATGTTTGTCACCTAATGTGAAGTTTGCAAATGGAAGCAAAATTTTGTCAAATGCTTTTGTTTGTGAACTGAATTGTTTGCAAACAGAAGCATTTGTGAACTGAAGTATTACTGTAACCTCAGACTAGTCTTTTTTGCATCATCTAGCAGCTATTGGGTCCATTTTTTATGTTGTCTTATTTTTAAGGTATCTCTGATTATATTGTCACCAGTATTAACCTTACTTTCGGACACTCCATCCTCACATTGGTCACTTTTTTTGAGACAGGGTCTTGCTACGTAGTTCAGGCTGGTCTTTTTTTTTTTTTTTTTTTTTTTTGGTGCCAGGGATCGAACTCAGGGCCTTGTGCTTGCAAGGCAAGTACTATAACCACTGAGCTAAATCCCCAGACCCTGTTCAGGCTGGTCTTGAACTCACTATGTAGCCCATGCTGGCCTTAAAGTCAAGGCAATCCTCCTGCTTCAGCCTTCCCAGGTCTGGGATTATAGGCATGTGCCACCATGCCCAGCTCACATTGGTCACTTCTGTTGCTCATATTTCAACAGAATTTTTAATCTGTTGGATTTCTGTTTGGTATTTTTTCACAGACTTTAATTCTTTGCTAAACTGGTCATATTTCATAGCATTTTGTTCAGCTCAGCTAGTCTTTTATCAGTGTCTTCTGTAAACTTGCTAATCATTTTATTAAGTCTATTATCTATTTAGTTATACCTTCTTTGAATTTACGAGCACCTTACTGATCTTTTAAAAAAATCTTTCTTTTATTATTTTAATTCAGATGTATGGTTTTTAATTTCCTTCCCATTGATGCCCCACTGATCACCTTTGGGAGAGGGATTGGGAGTCTCTGGAGGCATTTCGTTGCCTTGTCTTCTCATGTGTCTATTGTTGTGTGTGTATGTGTGTGTGTGCGTGCGCGCGCATGCACATGCATGCATATGCTGAGGTTTGCAGATGAGTACAGTAGAAAGATTTTCTTGCTAGTATGAGGATCTTTGTAGTTAGTGTCTGCTTTTCAGTGATGCATTCCGGACATGGCTAACTATAGGCCTTTGCCTCTGTCCCAAGATCCAACCCCCTCTGCTAATTTGGGAGGCGAGTGCAATTGGCCCAGCACCTAATTTTCTGGGAACGGACTGCAGTATTGTTAATGACACAAAGACAGTCCAGATATTGGCATACAGAGAAAAACAATTAATAGAAACAACTATGCTACCCTGCCAGTAGCAATAAAATCGGCAACAATAATAGAGTTAAAGACAAACTGGATATTGACGTATAATAATGCAGCACCCTTAACTGAAGAAAAGAGATCTATAATTATAGCATAAACACAAAGACAAACCAAATATTAGCATACAGTAAATACCTACTAAATCCAAAAGCTATACCGCCATTAAAATAGAAAAAAAAATTCCACAATAATAGCACAGAGTTAACTACATATCTAATGTCTACTAAAGCTTAGTGGCTATACTTGTCAAGATACAGTGGGGAACAGAATGAAAGAAGGTTTGAAAAATAATGAAAAGAAGGATAAGAAGAAGAATAGAAAAGTGAAATAAAGAATTCTATTAAGGAGTAAAAGGAAATTCATTGAATTAAAGTAACAGAAAAGAACAACTAACAAGAAGAAGAAAAAAGGAAGGAGAAAAATTAAAAGAAAAAAAAGAGAAAGGGAAAAACCCCTAAACCTCAATAAACCAATGGGGTGAGGGAAGAGAAAAAAGAAATTCTTCCAAAATAATTCCTCTGTGTTTTTGAATGAGTAGTTTCTTTCCAGGGTTTGTAGTCCTGGATCCAGGAGATATGTGGGAGGGACAGTAAGCCACTGGAAGACCTATTTTGTTTCCACATTCACATTTTTGTGTATGAATGTGGAATTCTGTTACATCTTTCCCACTGGGTGTGTTCGATCAATGGTGTCCACCCCATGGCTATTGTCACTCTGTTAACTTCCACTTTCTCGGTCCTTCAGTGCACCATAGTCACAGTATCTCTTCCTAGCTTTATGGCCTTTGCATTTGTGAGGTAGCCTCCTGTTCCAGGGGTCCCTCTGTCCACACACACCAGGCTGTGGCAGTCATCCAAGCTGAGCCATATCCTCGTTCATGTTAGCAGACGAGGAAAGGAAATAGCCCACTGACTTCTGTGCTGATGTAGGCAGTGGGGTGGGGTGGGGGCTGTCAAGCAGTCTGCTGGACTCAGTGTCAGCACTTGCAGGCCCAGCTCCCTCTAAAAGCCACTCATGACCGGCCACGCCTCTCACCACAGAGGATGGGACCCCCTCAATCCTTCCTGGCCTGAGCTGAAACTTCTCAGGGGGCCTATGTCTAGCCCTGCCACTCTCCACAACTGCCTGCTGTAGCTGCCTCCCACCCATCCTTTGGTAGGGTGCCACCAGAAATTCAGGAGTACAGTGTTCTGTGACTCATTCTTAAACAATTAAGCCCTTCCTCAAATGGCTCCTGAGTAAGCCCTCTCGAATATGGCGGGTGCTGCACTGAATTTCTTCTCCAACTCTGGCCTGCCTTGGGGAAGAAATCACTTTCAGAGTAAAACACAACCCTGTTTCTGCAGTAACGGCCATGGGCTTTCCTTGGGGCTAGTGCTGCCTGCAGGTCTGCTGTCACTCCCGGTGCAGTGGATCCTCTCCAGGCTGACCTCGTGTCAGTGAGGCAGGTCCCCCTCCTGGGAGGCAGAGTGAGCGTTCCACACTGCTTCATTCTTTTCGCTGTGTTTCCAGCTTCTCTGAAGTTTCTGCTTTTCCTATCAGCTCCTTCCCACTTCCCAGAATTCTACCTTTTTTTTCTCTTCACCAAGCTGTTGTTTTCCAGGTATCTCAATTCCACATTCTGAGAGGCTGTATTTTGCACTGATCTCTACCATTTTGATCTCTTCACGGTGAGCCATTTTTAACTTCAATTCTCTTTTTAAACTTTGATAAAGTTTGATTACCCTTCCTACCACTTTTAATCAAAAAATTCAAATAAAAAGCATAATTTCATCTCTATTCTTTATGGCTCATCCACCGACAGGTAATTAACTGTCCAAAGCTACAGTTATTCCCAACTCTGCTATTGCACATTCCACACTATACTCAGCTTCTCAAGTCAGCCTCACTCTCTGTTCCTACTTTGTACTATCTCTGTGTCAGGGCCTAGCTCTAACCTGACTTGCTCAACCAAGCCTACACAGTGCACTTTGCTGCTTCCCATGGACATTCCCTGTTTATCCTTATCTCCTATGGGGGGTTCTTTTTACCATGCCAATTTGTTTGTCAGAATAAATAGAGGCAGGACTGGACAGAAGCCACTTCTGTCCCTGGGTTTAGAAAGCCTGACACCACATCGTTGGGCTCTGGCTCCCACCCAACACCACCGGCAGGTGCACTCTGTTCAAGCTTGAGCCTTCTGGTCCTGAATGTCCTACCTGCTGCTGCCTTTTCCTCCCTCCCTCCTGATGACAGGTTTAGCCTGATGTTTTTTCCAATTATCTCTATTGTTGTTGTACCACCCAGGACCTTTGCTTTTCCTGTCCAGAGATCCTGGAAGTTCCTGTTAAAACATAACTTAGTGGTCTAGTACAACTCAGCCTCCAAACATTTCACAATCCCACAGTGACATATTCCCTCCTCGGATATGGTTGCTTCCAACTTCTCCTGCTTCCAGACAGGCCAGACAAGCCATTCATATCTGCCAACAGAGGAAAACAGCCATCTTCAGAATTACGTAAGTAGAGAAATTTTCCTTTGGCTTCTCCTGAAATATGAGAAAATAACAAAGGGACCAAATCGTCTCTGAGTACAGGCAATGACTTCATCTATGTCTTCTGCTCTTAGTATCCTTCTTGTGTCTAGTAAGAATAAATTGAGTAGCCTTTTCTGTTCTTGTCAAGCCTTAGAGAACTGAGTTGTAACTATTACATATTCAACGATTATTTGTGTATTACATGCTAGGCACTGTGCTAGGTAATGGACTTACAGAGGTGAATAAAATAGGCAAAATCCCTTGGGCATTCAGATTAGACTCTAGGGAAGGTAAAGAAGAGGCAGCAACAAATATGTAAACAAATAAATGAGCAAAATTTCATACAGTGAGGTAGGCGTGATGAGACAAGCCTGTAATCCCAGCACTCTGGGAGGCTGAGACAGGAGGATCACAAGTTTCAAGGCCAGTCTGGACAAGTTGATGATTTAGCAAGACTCTGTCTCAAAATAAAAATAAAAAAAGGCTTGGGATGTAGCTCAGTGCAAAGGCCTTTGATTCAATCCCCAGTATCGTAAAAAAAAAAAAAAAAATCAGACAGTGCTTAATGCCATCAAGAAAAGATATGGAGGCAATATATTTTAGAAGTACAGTATTTAAGGTAGAGATATCAAAGAAGGCTGATCTGAGGAGGTAATACTTGATCTAAAACCCAATGAAGAGAAGGTATAAAGTATGGTGAAGACCCAGGAGGGCATTACAGAAGGTCAGCGAGTGCAAAGCCCCTGAGCCTGGAACAAGACTGCTGTGTCACAGGAGAGGTGAGTAAAATACCTGATCCAGGGGGCCTGATCCAGGTTGGTTTCCTTTCTTGGCGAGCCCGCTAGCTGAGAATAGCTTTTAAATTTTTAAATGGCTGAAAAACAAAACAAAACAATGATATTTTGTGACACAGGACAATTCTGTGACGTTCAAATGTTAGTGATCATAAATAAACGCTTTATTGGGAGGTAGCCGCATCCATTCATTTGAGTATTTTCCGTGGCTGACTATATATCACATTGGCAGAGCTGAGCATTGCAACAGAGACCTTATGGCCTACAAGGCCTAACGTGTTTACTATCTGGCCCTTTGCAGAGAGAGCTTACAGACTTTTGTGCTAAAGGAATAGGAAGCAATGTCTTCCCCGACGTGAGAGAACATTCAACTTATTTTTAATTATTTTGGGTCTTTATCCCTGTAAATACCAAAAACTTGTATCCACCTGACCTAAGAAGTGTGGGGGGCTGAAGACAGCAATGCAGTCTTGCAACTTTTCTCATCAAGGGAAGAATTCACATTTTCTGCCCTTGAAGCTGAGTGGGCTTTGTGACTGCTTTGACTCAGAGAACATGGCTGGCCTTAAGAGTCTGGTGGCTTCTACCTCTCACTTCTTGAAATATTCTCTCTGGTGACCTTGTACCCTTCACGAGAAGAGGAAACGGTCATGGTGAAGAAGCTATGTGTGCATGCTCTGCTAAACCCAGACTTCCAGCTGTCACCGCCAAGGTGCCAAATGGCTGATGGCGGCCATCTTGGACTCGAAAGACCAGTCCGCTCCCAGGTAAATATCAGTAAATTACCTCAGTCCATCCACACAGAACACCAGAATCACCTAGCTGAGCTCTGCTTTTCTTCTTGACCCACAGAATCGTGGAATATAATACAAGAGATGCTGTTTTAAGCTAACTCGCTTCATGGTACCTGCTTCACAGCAGTATAAAACTAGAACAAACAACACAGAAGTTTTATTATCTCACAGAATAGAAATCTCAGAGATAGAGTAGGGTTTGTCCACAATACATCCAGAGATTGCTTTCCCACAGTTCCCTAGGTCAAATTGTCAGGCTGATATTGAGATGACTGTAAGAGTTCCAGGAGTCACATTCAAACCCGACAATGTCCAGAGAAAGAAGAAGGAATATTCTTACAAAAGAGAAAATGTAGGCTGAACGTGATCTACCCTGGAAATGGAAATGGGATCACCTCCCCTGAGTCACTGAGGAAGGCACAGACACCTGATCATAATTGAGATTTTATTAGGGAGGAAGTAGGTGAGTAGATACTGGGTCAACAATTCGCTGTTTCCAAAGTATCTTCCTTCCTACTGTTACTCATTCATTCATTTATCAAGAATACTTTATGCTGAGCGATATGAATTTGCTTTTTTATAAGTCTAAAAGAGTCAAATAATCTTAATTTCAAATGGTCAGATAATATTTACCAAGCCTCTGCTATAGTGGCAGGTGTGGGCCTAGATGTAGGGTCACTGCAAGTGAACGGTACTAAGTTCAAGGAAGGGAAGGAACAGGACAAGCTGTATTCATTTCCAGAACCTACTGCAAAAAAGAAAATGTAGGGACTCCAGTTCAAAATGTGATAACATTTTCAAGATGATGAGAGCAGAGCATTAAATCAAGCATGGAATCCCCTGCAGTGCCCTGTGTGATGGCAATGTCACGTGAGCTGCAGGCTCATGAAGCTAGCCCTGCGAAGGGACTGGTGTCCACAAGGGGTGACAGCAGGGCCCTAGTTTAGACTGGATGGTCAGGTAGGCTTTTCAGAGGAGAAATTCAGTCAAGGGCCTAAGCATGGATAGAAGTAACCAGGTGAAGAGTGGAGACATTCGGCTCCTGGAAGAGAAATAGCATTCTCCTGTCTCTTTCATACTCCAAGTTGGTTAAAAGATGTAAGTTAGCCTGTCTTATCAGTTGTGATGAGACAAAAAGATAAAAGTAATAGATCCCTGTCCTGCTTGTGCCAGCTCAGGGCTATTTTCCAACCCTTTTTTGTGTTCCAGATCTTAGCACTTGGGTAATCTGCTCGTAGAAACTGATCCTTCCCCTTCAGTGCTGTAGATGGCCAGAACTGCCCCAGGGAGGCCCAGCAGCGCTCCTTGCAGGGCTCAATGGAAGGTGCATCCTAGTATAACAGTCTAACCCTCCCGATCAGCTTGGCCCAGGCTTGCTATAAACAGGAAGAGATTTCTCCCTGTCCTATATTTTCTCAGTCCCCAAACCATGAAGACAGCTAACACACTGGACCGACCTCAAAACGTTTTATTTTCAGACCCAAACCATTTCACTAAAATTACCTTATCCCCTTCTTAGGTGTACTATATTTTTTCTTTACGTCGGATTCTACGGAAGCTTGGTATAGTGGGCTTCCAAGTTGGTAATAACAGATGAGAAACTTATTATTGGTAATAAGATGAGAAACTTATTAAAAATACAGATGCCCCAACCCCATGCCAAACCTAGCTCCTCTGTTTTTAACAAGTTCCACAGATAGTTCTGGTGTACCGCTGGGTTTCTGAAGCATCACTTTCGGCCAACTGGGAAGAAGGAAAAACACCCGTGGGGCTGGTAGGAGTCAGAAAGTCTCATTTCTAGAGTTTAGCCAAATGACAAGGCACTCACCTAGCATGCACAAGGCCCTAGGTCTCGCTCCTAATACTGTTAAAAGAAAAAGGAAGAAACAAAGAAAAAAAGTTCAGTTTCTGCCACTAACTCTGGCTTCTGGGGCAAACCACTTTGATTCAGTTCCTCAGGGATTCCTCCATTACACTCTGTCCCAGTAGCTGTGTGTAGTGTAAACTCGTGGAGCCTTCCCAGTGTCTAGTCCCTCTCTGGTGGCAGCCCCTCGGTTTTCTGAGTAAGCTCTCTCTCTCTCACTACAAGGTTTATAGGACAGCCACGCAAGGTGCTCTGTTGCTCCCTAGCTGACTGTAATTCCGTTCACATTTCGTCTGATTCTATTTACCATCAACCAGATTCTCTCTCCCAGGAAATTAAATTTGAGAAAAGCAAAGCCGAGATTAAAATTAAATGACGTTGATCTGTCTGGTTTGGTGACCCCAAAAGTCTGTCTGTTAGTTTCTGCTCTCTGAGTTGTTCTGCGTTCCAGTGCTTTTGTTGTTGTTGTTTTTGTTTTCAGCTTTCCCTGAGGATCTATATGCAACACCATATAGCCTTCTAATACAGTCCTTCCTTTGTTTAAGTGAACCAGAGTTTCTCTCACTGCTTGCTACCAAAGAGTCCCGAGTCTCAGAATCAAAATTGTTGATATTGCCTGGGAACATTAGTGAACATCTGTAACCCCAGCTACTTAGGAAGCTGAGGCAGGAGGATATAAACTGGAGACAAGTGGAAAACTTAGCAAGATCCCATCTAGAAAGAAAACCAGAGAAAGAAAAGAAAAGATAAAATAAGATAAATAAAAAGGGCTAGGAATGTAACTCAGTGGTACAGTGGCTGCTTAGTGTGCGGGAAGCCCTGGGTTAGATCTCCCACACTGGGTTAAAAAAAAAAAAAAGATTTTTGATAGAGTGTTCTATACGATAATGATGTCATGGCTTCCACTCTTACAAACTCATTGTAAATGATCCTTTTGTTAACCACAGTGACCATTCTATGGGAGTTCAAGAGCTTATTTTAATAAAGACATCTTTGTTCCATTAATTCTAGAAAGTGAAAAATCTTCATTAGGATAAAAGATTATTCACTGTCCTGCTGAAATATCTTAAATGGAAACAGGCTTTGGGTAAATACTCCTTCTCTAAACAACACTTATTGTTCTGGATCTCAGGGAAAGAAAGGACAAGAGAAAAAAGAGAAAAGAGGAGTTTGGGCTCAGTTAGAACCAGCTTCCCTTTGGCTATCTCCATCCTTTACACATACATTTAAGAAAAGTTCAAAACTTACTATTTTTAACAGGGCAGGAAATTGCATTCCAGTATGCATTTTGAAGAGTGATTATTGCAGAGCAAATGGCTTTACTGATTGAACTCTCTGCTCTTGGCAGCCTTTATTCTACTTTTCCCATTTTGTTGTGACAGTTATTACTCTTTATCATCTCTACTGGCATCCTCATTATTATTATTATGATGATTCTAGCTAGCAGTCATTGAGCCCTCCTGGGAACCAGGCATAATGCTGGACATTTTACATGCAACTTCTCATTTCATCCTTACAACTCTTCGTGCTGGTCTTATCCTCATTTTACAGAGGGGAAAATTGAAGCTCGGCAAGGTTAAATAATAGGGCTAATGAGTTATGGGATTGCTTAATCACTCATTATCTGTGTGTCCCTATCTGTCCCCCAGTCTTCCTTACACAGTGCCCCTTACCTTAAATTGAAAGTGGCCACTTAGCCTAAGTCATGACTGCAAAGAGTATTGCACATAGCGTTTCACCCCAAATGAAATGGCAACTGAATTCACTGCCCATATCATGTTCTGTACTAGACTATAAGTTTCTTGAGAGAAGGAAATAGGTCTTTGTCTACTATGGTATTGCCTGCATATGCCCAGCACAGAGGAAGTGTTTAAAAATGCACGTGAAATCAATGAACATTGTGTAAGGTCCTCAAACTGAGGGAGGATCATTAAGGTTAGGAAAAAGTGTCAAGGAATCCCTTCCTGGGGCTGTAGTTCAGTGGTAAAGCACTTGCCTAGCATGTGTGAGGCCCTAGATTTCAGAGAGAAAGAAGAGAGAGAAGAGAGGAGGGGAGAGAGGAGACAGGACAGAGCAGAGAGAGAGAGAGAGAGATTGAGGGAGGAGGAGGAGAGGAAGGAAGAAAGGAGAGAAAAAATAAGAAAGGAAGAAAAAGAGAGAGAAAGAAGAGAAGAAAGAAGTGGAGGGAGGAAGGAAGGGAGAAAAAAATGAAGGAAGGAAAAAAAGAAAAGAAGAGATGAAGAACAGAATGAGAAAGGGAGAGAGAGAGAGGAAAAAGAGGAGAGAGGCAGACACCTTTCTGGGAAATGGAAATTCCAGATTACCCCATAAATCCACCCAACTTTCAAGTTTGGCCAAACTTTGAAACAGTATTGGATGGTCTCAAACTTGGGATCCTGAACAACTATTTCCCTTCCTAAAGAAGTGTTCCATCTTCTAGGCAGTCATGCTTTGGCTTGAGTTTCTGAGATGTTTCCAGAAATCTGATAGGGGAAGCCTAAGCTAAAGACAGAAGTAGCAGCCATGCCTCTGCCACAGCAAGTTAGCATCTAGAGAGCTCAAATTCAGACAGCATGCTTCTGATGGAGGACTAGGAGCATCATATTGTTCTATCGTTTTCAGAACTAGAATAAATATTTGGTTGATATAAGATCCTCTACATCTTTGAGTGAATTATTTTTGTGCCTATTCCTCAAACACAAAACATTCAAATAAGCATATATGTAACCAGTTGGAATTTCCTGCCAAATGTAGGGTGTTCTCTCCATGGAGTTGGTCTCATTCATTCGCCCCTGTCTGGGGCAGTTTGCCCTTTGGGTTCAAGTGAACCTGAGATCAGGCTTTGGCAATGCCATGGACCAGCTATGTGACCTTGGATAGTGCACTGTGCCGCTCAAAGCCTTCACAGCTTTAACTGTTGTTGAGAGGGTAGTAAAATGTGACCGTGTGTATAAGTGTCTATAACATGCTTAGCACAGTGCCAGGCAGGTGGGATGCTGGCAAAAAATGATTGCTTAGTTATAATGAGATGTCTGCTGTGTTCATTTACACATTTCATTCAAAACAGCTGAAAAGTTCTGTATGCCTCTGATGTTTTAACTAGCAGGTATTATCTGAAATCATCCTCCGGCTAACTAGATTACTTTCTCTATTTCTAAATTGTAAGCAGAATTAATTTGGAATAAGGCAATAAAGTGATATACTAATAATATTTCTGTCCTAACCACTTTTTGGGAAAAGATTCAATGTACTCTAAACCAATTATTCTTGCAGATATTCTTATGACCATTTATCAAGGAAAATCAGCATTACTATTGTACCTACCTTTACTATTTTAGTGCCCAAACGTGATATATCTATTTTAAGACTCAATATAAGGTACAACTCCGGTTTGATTTTTGAACACAGTGAACAGATGTAACACTGTTCCTTTCTTTCTTTCTCTTTAAAACTTTTGTCATGCTGGGCTTCAAACTCAGTGGCTCACAAACACTAACAAAGTGCTCTGACACAGAGCTATACCTCCAACACTATTCCTTTTTCAAAAACTACTCTTAGCTAAGTATAGCAGCACATGCCTATAATCCCAGCCACTCAAGAGGCAGAGGAGGGAGGACTGAGTTGGAAGCCAGTCTGGGCAACATAGCAAGACCCTGCCTCAAAATAAAAAATAAAAAGGGCTTGGAATGTAGCTCAATGGTCGAATGTTCCTGGGTTCCATCCCCAGTACTGCCACACACATGTATGTGCGTGCATGCACACATGTGCACACACACACGCGCACACACACACACATACACAAGGCTACCCTTGGCTGGCATTTTATATTCCCCCTCCTGTCTCATTCTTACCAGAATATTGGTCAGCCTTTTAGAATTTCAAGCCAGATAATTTCAGAGGTTCAAAATATCCCTTAGTTGGGGCTGGGGACTTAGCTCAATGGTTAGAGGGCTTGCCTTGCAAGCACAAAGTCCTGAGTTCGATTCCCAGCACCAAAAACAAAAACAACAAAACAAAACAAACAGAATATTGTTTAGTTCACACTCACTACAGGTAGATCCACTTGAATCATAAAAGATTTCTTTTCTTTTCTTTCGTTTTTGAAATAGGGTCTCACTATGTAGCCCTAGTTGGCCTCAAATTCATGATCTTCCTGCCTCAGTCTCTCTAAAAACTGGGATTATAGGCAAGTACCAACATGCTTGGCTGAATTAGGAAACTTCTACCATTCTATATTAGCCAGCACTTTATCATTATAACGAAATACCTGAGATAATTAACTTATAATAGAAAAGCCTTATTTTGGATCCCAGTTTTGTATGTTCCGTTCTATAACAGATTGGATCCATGGCTTCTTAGGTCTTTAGTGGGGGCACTAGATGGCCATGGCAGGGAGCATGTTTTGAAGCAAAGGGAACTCCATGGCCAGGAAAGCAAAAGAAGAGGAGGGAAGGCCTGGGGTCCCACAGTGCACTTTGAGGGTGTGCTCACAATGATTTAAGAAACTCCCACTAGGCTCCACCCCCTACAACATCTATCACCTCCCCAAAGCACCGCTCTGGGGACTGACCTTTTAACAAATGGGCCTTGGAGGTGGGGGCACTCAACCTCCAACATACAGCAAGAGGTAAGAAAACATTCCTAAAGTTGTTGGGCTATAGGACCTGCTTGAGCTATTGGAATGTGGACAGTAGTCTGTAAGAATCAGATTTTCTGTGCCCCCTTTACCCTACCTGTGACAGTGGACATTGATCTAAACATGCAGTGTGAGCAAAATAAGTTTCATTGTTTTAAGCCACTAATATTTTAGGGCTATTGGTTTCTGTAGCACAGCCTGTCCTCTCCTGGCTAACACAGCAAAGACATAGATGCACTGTGCATGTGTAACAGGCACACTTACAGTGCGGCACACAGATTCTCTCCTTTTCCTCCACAGTTAACTTCCAGAAGCTAGCGATTTAGTGGAATAGGGAAGTAAAGCTCTGAATTATGGTCAGTATCAGAACAGCACTAACAGACTGGCAGAAAGATTCAAGGGATATCTCCTCTATGCCGTCACCCCTAAATTTGTATTCTCAGCTGGAATTCTCATCAGTCTATAGACACCCTAGAGAGAATCCAGAGTGGGGTTCCTCCTCCCATCCTCGGGCACTTTCCAGCAGGATTGGAGAGTTAAAACTGACCCCAAACTGAGAACACTTTGAGAAGTATTATCCATTCCAATGTGGTCTCATTCTGGGGGTTTATTATTGGTACCTCAAGTCTCCATGAAGAAAGAGCTCAATCTTCTATATATCATCCAGCCCTAAGCCAGCTCCCCACAAATACCTCCAGTCTTCCAAAAACTCTCTTTTTAGAGCTGGAATGGAAAATATTTTAATTAAAATTAATTACACATATTAGTTAAGTATATTATTACATGAAAATTATAGAGCTTATATAAATATTATGTAACATTATATAAATATACTTCTAACCAGAATGATTAATTATAAAATTAACTTAAAATTAATTATAATTAACTATATATATATTTGTAGTATTAGAGATTGAACCCAGGGCCTTTGCATTGAGCCACATCCCCAGCCTATTTTTATTTTTTATTTTGGGACAGTGTCTAGCTAAGTGACCAAATTGCTCAGACTGGGCTCAAATTTGCAATCTTCCTTCCTCAGCCCCCAGGAGTCCTGGGATTATAGGCATGTACCACCATGCTGGGCTAATTATAAGATATTTTAATAACAAACACATGCTCTAAAGCCTATTAGGTATAGTAATAATGATCATTTGTTGAGAGTTTACTATTTGGCACTATGAGCAGCACTGTATACACACATTTTATTTAATCCTCACAACAACTTGTTTAGGTCATGTATAAATTAGGGTCCTGCAGAGAAATAGAACCAATAAAATATATATAGATACATGAGGGGGGTTATTAGAAAACAGCATATGTAATTACAGAAGATGAGAAGTCCCATGATATGAAGTGTTCAAGCGGCACAACCAGGAAAGCCAGCAGTATAATTCAGCCTCAGTCTGAGAGATGCGAGGAACAGGAGAGATGACATAACTCTGAATCTGAGGTCCAGGGCCTGGGAACCCAGAGGGCTGAGGTCTTGGCAGGAGGAGCTGGCGGTCCCAGCTGCAGCAAAGAGCAAGTGGCCTTCCTGTGCCTTTTTGTTCTCTTCAGACCTTCAATGGCCTGAAAGATGCCTACTCGCATTGGGAAAAGCAGATCTTTACTCAGTCTACTGATTTAAATGCTAATCTCTTCTGGAAAGATCTTTGTAGAGACACCCAGAAGTAACATTTTACCAGCTATGTGGGTATCCCTTAGCCCAGTCAAGTTGACACATAAAATTAACCTTTATAGATAGGAACTATTATCTCCATTTTACAGATAAAATTCTCAAAGCTTCATGTGGTCAGCCAGCCCAGGAGCAGGAGAAATTACACAAACTCAGAATATGTTCTTTAGACGAGCACACTTTACTGCCCTTCCTGGCCACAGGACCAGATCTCAATCCTCACACTCAGGACGTAAACCCCAGACTTCTCCTTGTCCTGGATTTGTTGCTGGTGATTTTATGACATCATTCCTGGCCCAATACCAGCACTGCTCTACTATGTGCCCCAGGAGACCCAGGGCCCCAACACCTGCTAATTTCTTCCTGTCTTTGCACAGAAGAGTCTGGGAAATGGACCTAGGGAAGATAAATGAAAGAAAATGATCCAAGGAGGAAAAATCCCACGGGAGGGAGGGAAATCATTTTTCTCTTCAATAATTCTGTGCAACTGACTAGTAACTGTGGAACAGAAAAGTGATCATGGGCTTGTTACAGACCTTGGAGCCAGTGGTGGAAATAGACACTGTGAGACCAAGAAAGGGGTAGAATCAGAGGCTACTGCCAGAAACAAAGGTCAGGAAACAGGATTTCTTCTTTCCAGTGTCCAAAACAAAGCTGACAAGAAGTTTGGCAGGAAGAAGGACCACCATTTCGTACTTCCAGTGGAAAAAGTTCGAAGTGCTCAAAACTGAAGATATATGGGAAGGGATGACTCATGGAGGAGGGCTGACATTTCACACTCTCTTTCTGAGAACAGTCATTTAATAACCTTGCTCAGCATTCTTTCAGTATTTGACTACAGTCCTTGTGCCACCTAATAGGAAGCCAGGCAGGGGCTGGAATAGTCTTGTGTTGCTTCGTATGGAAAGCCAACACTGAGAAGCTACATGCACCCTTCCTCTCCTCTCCCTCTTCATATAATGTTGCGCCCTCCTCTGGAATGCTTTTCCCACTGCTCTTGGTGCAGATAGTTCTTTCTTTTCAGATCTTAGTTTAGACATCATTTCCTCAAAGCTGCTTTCCTTGAGCCTTACTTTAGGGCAGAGTTGTCTACCCAGGATTGGTTCTCTTCTGTTTCTTACTAATATTATTCCGATTCTGTTGGTAGTGGAGACATTCCCAGAAAAATAATATATTTCCTAGCCTCTCTTTTAGCTGGAGGTAGCCAGGTAACACAGCTCTAAACTAGAAGCAGTGGCACACAGCTGTAATCCCAGCTACGTGGGAGGCTGAGGTAGGAGGATCACAAGTTCGAGGCCAGCCTGGGCAATTTAGTGAAACATGTATCAAAATAAAATTTATAAAAGGCAGTGCTGGGGGAGCAGCTCAGCGCCAGAGCCTTAGTCTTGCATGCACAAAGTCTTGGGTTCAGGTCTCACTACCAATAAAACAAAAAAAAGCTCCAAAGAGCAAAGAAAAATTGTTAAGATTGTACTTCTGGAAAATTCCCTTAAGATGGAGACCAACTTAACAGACAACCTAGTTGTTGACACTTGGTCCTTCTTCATTGCCTCTGACAAGAGGAATGGAGCGCTAACAGCCTTTGTATGGGCGTGAGGTCAAGGGTCATATTCTAACAATGGAAGATTAGAAAGTTAGGAGAACACAGAGCTCCCATGACGCTGAAGAGCTTCCATAATAACCCTGCTCTGCTCATGTCCAGCACGTCCAGGCTTCTCATACCCTAAAGAAAAGAAACTCTAAATTATTTAACTACTGTTCATCAGGTTTCTGGTACTCCCAACTGAACACAATCTCCACTTGATAATCTCCACCCAATTAAATAAGTACTTTCTTGATTTCTCTTTCAAAACATGTCCTCTTCTATCATAGCATATATATTTTAAAATTATTTATCTTTTTGATAAGTAATTTAAACTTCTTAGTAGTCTACAAGCTCCATGAAGTTTGGTCTCTTTTGCTCACTGCTATATCTGAAGCACCTAGAAGGCTAAACAACTAGATTTCTGTGGCAACCAATAAAGTCCATCAGTGAGCAGTCCACCAATAGCTGAAAACTAGGTTCAAATATCAAATAAGCAGGCAGAGGTGGGCATGGTGGTGGAGGCCTATAATCAAGTCCAAGTCCAAGTTCAAGTCCAGCCTGGGCAACTTAGCAACTTAGAAAAACCCTGTCTCAAATTGAAAAATAAAAAACAGCTGGGGATGTAGCTCAACAAGAAAGCCTGGATTCCTCAATTAAATCCCCAGCACTACCAAACAAACAAATACCAGGTAGGAGCCCCTTAAAAGGAACCATATTAATGTTGGAATCTCTGAAGAGATGAAGTAGAAAGCATACGGAACATGTGGATCAGCAGAGTAAGTCTGCCCTTTCCACTGGAGTCATTTTTGCTGTTGTTTTACCCCCGGGACTGTTTTTGCAGGATACAATGGCTCCAATTAAAAGAGAGCACAATGGTAAAATTGTGAGGATTTTGGAATTCCTGACCATGGTAGCTATTATGATGATAGGAATACTTGGTCATTATCTCCTTGAAATATCTCGAAGTACTTATTTGTATTTATAATTAACTTTTATGCTTGATAACTCCCAGACCCGAAGCATACTGACTTTTCTTCACTGGAAGACATTAGCCAAATAAAACTTTTGTCTCATACTATTTGCTTTTATTGGAAAGAACCATTACTATTGGAAACTATTTAGATTTAGTTCAAAAATGGTTTTCCTGGAAAATATTTTCAAACTGTTACTTTTGTGGGGAAAATGTGGCCTGCATAAAATCTGTCAAAAAGTGGTTGTACTTGTTCCTCCTTCTCATTCGATACATTTGCTTAGATGGGTGCACAGTTTTACCAAGCACACATTATGCAGCCCTCAGCTGGTGAGTATAAAAGCAACACTGACCCTTGGTTATGAGCAGCCCCTGACTTGGCTTAGACTCCCCAGAAGCAGGCCTGGAGATAAGAGTTCAAGTGTAAACCGGTCATTTGGGAGGTGTGACGATACAGGGAAAGAGCTGGGGAGATGAGCGAGGAAAGGAGGCATGTATTACTGAGACAGACTGTTCCAAGTTTCTAGAGCTTAATCCAAAGAGAAGCTCTGGGAAACAGACATGCATCAGAAGCCTCCCACTAGAGGGGCCAGGGAGCTGGAGACACACACCCCTATTCCCATCTGTCACCGGTTGAGCCTACTCCCAGGCTTCTTCATTCTCTGGCAGCCTACAGAGAGGGAAGAGGGGATTTCTACAGTACCTAGGAAGGCCCTCGGGTGCAGAGTGCAGGTTCTGGCTGTCAGGACTGTGCAGAGCACAAAGAAGCAGTGAGGATCGAAGGGCACCAGCAGCTTTTACTACGACCTTGAGTGAGGCCCAGATGTCAATGTCCTACTTCACAGGGGACAGAAGAGAAGTTTTCAGATGGTATGTGGGTGTCCTTATTTTTTATTTTAATAATTATAAATTAAGTTTTAAAGTTCTCTTATTGCTTAAGATACTGCTTTCCAATTTGTGGTAGTAATATATAATCAATTTCACTCAAAATTTAATAAAAGATGATCAATTGGTTTAAAATATGCTGAAAGAGATAACAGCACAATTGGTATACAAAGACACAGAAGCAATGGGGAAATGACTGAAGTCTGGGAAACACTGATGGGTATTTTACTTTGGTGCAGGGCTAGGCATTGAAGACAGGGCCTTGCTCATGCAGGGCTGATGTCCTCCCACTGAGCCAAACCTCCAGCCCTGGTATTTAGTAAATACCTCTCATGCACTGTGTACCTAGTACTCTTCTATGCATTGAGAAGATACACAGCAGAGAAGATACAAAGGATCTCACCAATACAGTGCTAGAAATAGCTAGAGGTTATGGGAGCTCACGCTTACTATCTCCTTGGCCTGCCTTAGAAAGCTCTCCTGGCCTTCGCAAAACACATGAAACAGCGAGAGGGCTGTCTACGCAGAGAATGCAGACCAGACTTCACTAGAGGACAGTCTCAGGGAAGCTTCAAAGAAGGAGAAGAAAGCCTTCGTGGCAGCACAGCCAAGACAGAGAAGTAATATGCGAATATGCCAGCTCATGAGTATGCACAGCCAGAGAAGAAGGAGGGCACAGCCTGAGGTGCTCCCTCCACTCACTGATCTCTTGCTCTACATAAACCCCAGAGCTGGACTCTGCATCCGGGAGTAGGAAGATGGAGAGGAAACAAGCTGCTGCTGCAGGCTGCCAAGCTGCCCCAGATGTGCTGTCTTGAGAGGCTGTCTTACTGTGTAAGAAGACATAAAATCCAGGTGGCAATTTTTTGGATTTTCAACTTCCTATTTAGAAGTCACATTTCCCAGTCCACCCTAACTGTACTTAGTGCGTGTATGTGACGGCCAAGTGTTATTAAAAAAAAGCTAGGCCAGAGAATAAAGAAACTCACCAGTCCAGGACTGGCTCAGTAGCTACGCCGGGTCTGTGTTCTCGGAGAGGAAGTGCAGTGGCAGGAGCCATTGCTGGGACACATCTCAGTGCTATGCAGCCTCCGAGGTGTCCGCATGTGTACACACAAATCTGGAGTGGCAGCCACATCACATTCAATCGAAATCCAGTCTTACTCAAGGAGCTGCGGACCCATTGCAGAAAATGCCTGATTGACTCAGAAAACAAATAGATGCTCATTTGCATTTGAACTTGAATTTGCATGCTGTTTACTTCTGTGAGAGAGAATGAACTTGCAGCCTACACTCACATAGCTCCACATCCTTCTCTATTCAAACTGGGTTAGCCAAGTCTAAAAACACTGTGCACCAGGGTAGGAAGGGGTGACATTAATCAGGAGCATAGCTTGAATTCATACAGCCTGAGTCTGTGTTGGCTCTGCCACTTACTCTAGCAGGAGACCTTGAGAAATCTGCTTCATTTCCCAGATGTCTTCATCTGCAAAGTGGGACAACAGAAATACTGTACTCCTATCACAGTAGTGCTAGGAAAATTAAATGAGACAAGCTTTTAGCTTGGTGCCTAACACATACTAAGTGTTTAAGCAATGCATCAATTGATTAATTTTCATAATTTCATAGCAGCACTATTTATTTAGCCTTTCATACCCTTTCTCACTATAGAACAGCAGACAGTATGAAGAGGAATTGATACAAAAATGGAGACAAAGACAGGATTTGGTCAAATTCAATCCTTACAGGAAGATAAAAGAAGAGAGAGGAGGTATATATTAGAGTTCTCCAAAGAAATAGAACCAATAGGATACTTACAGATATATAAGAGGAACTTTATTATGGGAAATGATTCACATGATTATGGAGGACATAATATGTTCCCACAATACACAGCCTGCAAGCTAGAGGACGTGGAAAGCTGGTCTAATTCAATTTCAGTCCAAAGGCTAGAGATCGAGGGCAGCCAGGGCAGTCCTAGAACAAGGCCAAAGGTCTGAGTCGGGGGTTGGGTGGGGAATACAGGTGGGGAGGTAGGGGGACACCTCTGGTATAAACCTGGGTTTTAAAAACTAAAATAGTTGCTGTGACATTGGAGGGCACAAGATGTTGGCTATCCCTGCCAAAGTGAGAAATGTACCCTTCTTCCACCTTTTTGTTCTATGTGGGCCCTCAATTGGTTGGAAGATGCCTACCCACAGTGGGGAGGGCGGTCGGCTTTCCTCAGTCTGCTGATTCAAATGCTCATAACACCCTCACAGACAAGCTCAGAAACAATGTTTTACTAGTTATCTGTGCATCTGTTGGCCCAGTCAAGTCGACACAAAATTAACCATCCTAAGAGGGAAGAATGAGCCAGCTAAAAGTATGCTTCTGAAACATTGGATAGAAATGAGATAGGAAAACTCAAAGAATATAGCATAAGAATAAACATTTACTCATAAACACAAATTAATTTAACAAAGATAGCATAATATTTAAAATGATTCAGTAGGAAACTATATATATTTATGAAAGGGAAGGAGTTCTTCCAAACTCATTTCTAGAAGCCAGCATCACTCTGATCCCAAACCAAAGACCCAACTATAAAAAAACTATAGGCCATTCTTTTTAATGAACATAGATGCAAAAATCCTCAGCGAGATATTTGCAAATACAATGCAACACATTGTCAAAAAGATCACACATCATGACCAAGTAGGTTTCGTTCCCGAGTTGCAAAAATGGTGCCACATATGCAAGTCAGTAAATGTAATATACAACATAAGCAGAAGTAAGATCATTTTGATAGATGCACAAAAGGCTTTTGACAAATCCAACACCGCTTTATGATAAAAACCCTGAAGAAAATAGGTGTAGACGGACCATACCTGAATATGATAAACACCGCATGTGATAAACCAACAGCCAACATCATATTAAATGGGGAAAAACTGAAAGCTTCCCTCTAAAATCAGGAACAAGACAAGGATGTCTGCTCTCCCCACTTGCATTCAACACAGTGCTCAAAACATTAGCCATAGTAATGAGGCAAAAGAAAGAGACAAAAGGAATACACATAGGAAAGAAGTCAAATTATTATTTGCAAATGATATAGTACTCTACATAGAGGACCCAAAGAATTCCACCAGAAAACTTAGAATTAATAACCAATTTCAGCAACATAGCAAGAAATAAAATCAACACAAAAATCAGTAGCACTCCTGCACACCAATAATGAACTCAATGGGAAATTATGAAAACATTACCATTTACAATAGCATCAAAAAACATTAAATGTCTAGGAATTAACCTAAACAAAGATGTAAAAGGGAGTTGGGGATTTAGCTTAGTTGTAAAGTGCTTGCCTGGCAAACAAAAGGCCCTGAGTTCAATACCCAGCATCAAGAAAAACAAAAATCAAAAAACCCAAAGACGTAAAAGGCTTCTCCAATGAAAACTACTGTACTTGGCAAAAGGAGATTGAAGATGTCAGAAAATGGAAAGATGTCCCCTGCTTCTGGATAGATAGAACTAATATTGTCCAAATGGCCCTAGTCCCAAAAGTATTATAGAGATTCAATGCAATCCCAATCAAAATACCAACAATGTTCTTCACAGAACTAGAGAAAACAATTCTAAAATTCATATGGAACCAGAAGAGAACCAGAGTAGCAAAAGCAATCTTGGGCACAGGAACAAAGCAGGAGGCATCACAATACCTGACTTCAAATGGTTTGAAGCCAACCTGTCCTTCTACCCTTCGTGAAGACCCTCTCTACGGGCATGGTGTACATGCTCTAATCCGGGCACTTGGGAGGCTGAGGCAGGAACCTCAAGGCCAGTCAGGGATATACAGCGAGTTCAGGGCCAGCCTGGACTACACAGTAAGACTCCAGTTCAGAAAAATAAACACAAAAGGCCTCACCAGGTGAGGAACAGATTCTGGGAACAAGGGGAGGGGCTGCGGGGTGAGGACCTGCCCTGGAGCTTGGAGAGGAGGGACAGGGTTTTGTCCAGCAGAGAGTGAACTGCTTGGATCTGGAAATCCCTGGGGTTGTGTGGGATCTGGGGGGTTGCAACATGGGCGAAGCAGGGAGAGAGCCTCGTGGTGGACTCAGGGGGGCAGATCCTAGGTAAGGGAGCTGGGCCCGGAGGTCTTGCACACTGCAGGAACAGAGGTGCTGCACTCAGGCTGCTGCCCCGGCCAATTACAGGGTCACGCCAAGTCTAGGCATCCTGAGAAAGCTAAAAGGTAGAAGAGCTCGGATCATAACTGAGACAGAGTTTCCCAGAAGCCTGATGGAACGGTGCTGACAGTTGTACTTCATTTGAATGTTTTTAAAGTAATGAGGTGTTGGGACATTTCAGACACTTCTGAGTTTGGGAAACAGCATAACTCTGCTGCTCCAATATCCACCACAGTGAGAGCAGCTTTCATTTAGACCTTAAGATGCCAGACTTGGCCTGAGCATTTTTCACATCTTGCTCCCCTATCTATCTACTCTATCTGTCTTCTGTCTTCTCTCTGTCTCTCTCTCTCTCTCATATCTATCACCTGTTTATGCCTATTTACCGATCTATCATCAGAAATGGAAAGTGAAGCCAAAGATACTGGCAGCCTGCTGCAGGGCCCCCCAAGGTGAGCAGAGCTCACACACTGGAGGTCGTTGGTCCCTTTGAGACCCACATTTCTACCTTTACCCCCTCTAGTTGAGAGGTATAGGAAGAACTCCTGGTCAAAGGCCATCTCCAGACTGGCTTTTTGGCCATCAGCTTTGTCCCGCAGCCAGACACGAGCCGGGGCCACCTGCCTGTTTGTGGAAGGGAACAACTATGGCTGTCTGCTCTCTAGGAGGACCAGGGAGTGACACTCTGCAGAACTGCAGGAGAGGAAGGATGTGAGTGCAGCTTCCCTCCACAGCTTTGGGCGGGCATAGTTTTCACCCCTAAGAGGTGCCAACACCATCTCTCTTCTGCTCTGCCCAACATCATGGGCCAGAGACACTACCTAATTTCATTCCTTTCTGGATCCCCTCTTGCATGGTAGTAAAGGTTGTTTTCTTGCCTCGAAGACACACAAATCTCTTCCTAGAAAACCCACAGACAGGAGAATCTACAGACAGAAACCTGCAATCAGTTGTTCCCTCCTGGGGGGGACACCAATCCACTTGCGTGAGATCAGATGTCTTCAGGATTGTCCCATCTGCCTCCACCCTTTGTGCACTCCTGGTGCATTCCTACTACCCAGAGTTATTCCTGGGTCTGAGGAAAAGCCCAGAAAAGGAGTTCATCTGGGAGTATTTGTGATATGATCATCTCCCTCTTGGCAAATGAAGGCAGGATGGGGAGGAGAGTGAGGAGCAGAGTTTAAAAAGAAAAGCACAGAGAAGACTGTGTTCTAGGCAAAGGAGTGACTACAATGGTGGAAGCTCAGGCATCAAAGTCAGGGCAGGGACACAGCTGCAAGCCCCTCAAGTCACAGTATGCTCTCTGGCAGGGATGCCACCCTGAGGTAGCACGGCTGCCGAAGGTCCTTCAGTGCCCCAGGTCTTCCGAGCCTAACCAGTAAATCCTGGTGAGTGTCCAGGATGCTCCGCGTGCCCACTGTCTCTGCGTGCCCACCATCTCCATATCTCTGTGCCCTCTCCGTGTTCATTCCTGAGAACAGGCCCATGCCCAGGGGCGCCGTGGGCAGGAAACAGGGTGACTTGGAGGAGTATTTACATGACCTTCCAATGCAGAAGGCCTCGAAATCAGACGCTCAGTGATGTGGGATGTTGTGTACTCTCCTCTGAGGGGCAGGGGCAGGGCAGGTGACTGACAGGCCCTCTAAACCCTCCACGGTACCTGTGTCCCAGGAATGAGGAGCACACAAGGCTCTCAGGCAGGACACCTCTAACTACAGCTCCAGGACTCTCCATCATCCTGGGGGAAACTCTTCCCAACCCATCCACTTCGAAGTCTCCCGCAACAGGTATCAGTTTGGTGAACAATCTGAAGACTCTTCTGGGCCAAGCCTGCTCCCTCCCTTTCCACATCACCGAAAATGGGAAAGGGACACAGCTCCTGGCACCTGCTTCTCCGCAAACGTAAACTGGCGCAGTACTGACTGGAGTAAAGAGGCAGGGAGCTGGGGACCTGGCTGCCCTCACTGAGGAACAGGAGGCAAAAGCGATACCTCAGTGGCCTGTGGGGGTACAGAGAGTCCCTGGGGAAGGCGGTAACCTAGTTACTGCAGTTGCCTGGTGATGGCCTGTGGAAGTACTCCGGTGGAGGGAACAACCTTGTTGGGGGGATAAATCCCACATCTAGAAGCTACTAGGGGGTGGCAGTGTCTAAAAGAAGAAGACTCTGCTGGTTATTGCTAAATTCTCTTGAAGCACTCCAGAGAGGGTACAAAATGAGGATCATTAACAACTAGTTAAACAGTTACAGGCTAAATGCAAGAGGGCTTTTTCGGGAGCTTCCCTGCAGGTAACTAGCCGGCAGAACGGAGGAGCGCAGGCAGTACTCATTGCCAGCGCCGCAGAGTTCCAAAAGCACCCAGCCCTGAGCCAGGGCGATCTCTTTCACTAAGGCCAAGACCTTGCTAGGGAAAAACCGGATTCTGAAGTATGGGATGGGACACCTGGGTGGATACACTGAGCTCTTTAGTATCACTGGGAATGACCCCTAACGCCCTACGAGGGGCTCTGTACCTTACAGCTGCCAGAAACAGACCCCAGACAAGGACTTAGAACAGAATAAGCAAGAATTCATGCCTTGGGGCGCTTTCTTGGGACATAGGATTTAACACCCTGCTGAGGGCCCCAGGAGTTCGGGTAAACTGACTACTGGGGCAGCTATGGCAGAGAGACTCAAAGATGGCCCCAGTGACTGCCGCATCCTAACATTCATATCCTTGTATAACCCCTTGCTGCTAGGAGTGGGCTGGACTTCTGGACTCGCTTCAAATACTTAGAACCCTGCAGAGGTAATGCAGTATCATTTCCATGATTAGGTTGGTTTAAGTCTTGGTGTCTGACTATCTCCGTCTCTGTCTAGGTCTCTCTACCCCAAGAAGTCTAGGCTGTCTTGTGGGAGAAGTTACGTGGAGAAGAGAGGTCCAGGAGGCCAAGAGACAATGTGGAGGAGAGCTGAGGCATCTGAGCTGACCGCATAAGTGCCAGTGATGTGAGTGAACCTTCTTACAAGGGCACCGTTCAGAGCCACTCAAAGCTGGGACTGCAGTTACTCTCCAGGGCCCACCTGGGCTCTGTAGGGCCTGACTCACACACATGACCATCCAACTATAGCTCCTGACCTGACCGCAGAAATCATGTGATATGTTAGCTGTTTTAAGCCATTAGGTTTTAGGGAATTTGTTCCACAGCAATCAACAGGAAACCTAGTAGTTCCTAGAAGCCTAAAGAAATAGATGGTCCAACGAGAAACCCAAAATGTAATTAAATTCAAGAGCAAATAAAAGACCAAGAGTAGGAAACGGAAAATAGATCTTTTACAAAAAGGGGGGGGGGCCCAGAGAGGAAGGGAGGTGGGAGGGAGGGAAGAGGAAGGGGATGAAAAAAGAATGAAGATGTGTTACGTACATGTACCAACTCCCCAGAATGAATGTAACCACTATGTACTGCAAACATGTACTAATAAAAAAGTTGAAAATGATATTACTAAGAAATAAGAACACAGATCAAAACATATACTATAGAAAGTTTATGGGCATGAACAAAAAATGAAAAACATTTGTAAAAATAAAATTGAAAAACAAAGTAAAAATGCCTGACTTGCCCTGAAGGTAGCTGAAGAAGGAATAAAGAAAGTAAAGGAAGTAAGAAGAAGGCTATAGTGGACGCACGACATGAGGCCAGAGGATCAAGTTCTACGATGGGGTCCAGACATGCCATTAACCAAGGTGTGGCCATCAGGGTTACCAGATCCACCAAGAAGTTCAGTGGTGGCTGTTCTCTGAGGCCAGATAATATCAGCATTAAAAAGCTAAAAGAGAGGTCTTTCTCATACCTTCACTGAACTTGCCAGTCAGGCCTCCCAGGCGCCAGGTGGACCCTGAGGATGACTGTGGCCCCCACAAGCTCCGCCATAGAGTTGTCCCGACTGCAGCTGCGGTGCTGGGTGGGGCCCTTCTGCTGGAGTAGATTAGTAGAGCCCGTGTACGCAGAAACTGCTTGGCCATGGATTGGGTGAATGTGTGCCTTTCCATTCTGATTTTAAAAGAATCCAAACCAGTTCCTTTTATCAAAACCCTGGCAACATTTATTTACAGCTTTGCCTCCATGCTAGTTCAGCTCACCTCTTCTCTGTCATAATACAGTCCACAGAGATCTGCACTCTTTAGAAACCCCACAGAACATCACACTGATGCAACCTATTGATGGCATCATGCTGATCGGACAGAAAGAGCAAACTTTAGGGAGACAAGTGCACCCTGCAGGGTGGAGGATGAAAGCTATAAAGATTCAGGGACCGTCACTAATCAGGGTATGACCAGATACACCCTGTAAGGTAAAAGACACATGCGCAAGCCCCAGCGGAAGAATTATATGCAGCCCTGTAATTCTAGACCAAGACCATGCCATCCACAGCAGAAGTAGGTATCTGCTGTTGGAGAAACTTCGTGATAGGTTGCTGGGCCCCAGTAGAGGCAGTTCACTTGGCCGTAGGGTACACGTGGGTTTCATATGCCCGAAACTGTCTGTTATGAGCTGGGTTCTGTTGGATTCACCAAGTCACAAAGTTGGATGAGCCCAGAATTACTACACTGTAAGTTGGAAATGGGACACTTAGGGTCAAGCTACACAAACAGGTAGTTTAGGCTCTCAGGTCACCTGAGAGTGCCACAGGTGTCCCTCCCCCAACTTTATCTAGGCCACATTGACCAGAATAGGGTCCTTAAGACCAGCTGAAGGGGCTGGGGATTTATCTCAGTGGTTAGAGTGCTTGCCTAGGAGCACAAGGGCCTGAGTTCGAGCCCCTGCACCAAAAAAAAAAAAAAAGAGAGAGAGAGAAAGACCAGCTGAAGGAGGAAGAAGCTCTAGTTTGGCTCATGAATGGCCATGAAACCCAGAGTGTGGAGGTGGAAAATCTTCCCAATGGACAGAGCTGAAAGTGATACATATGGTGATCTATTCTGTATAAAAGGAAAAGTGGTCCGATGAGGTCATATAGAGATTTATGGGCAGAAGTCCACAGCCTGCTTCTCTGAGTAGTGGCCCAGGAGACCAGAGATGAAGAAGTCTGGGGCAGAGATATGTGGACAGATACATGGGAGTGGGCACAAAGTGAAAATACATGTATCGCCTTTTAATGCTCATGTGAACACATCCACCATGGAAGAAACACTGAATAACCAAGTAGATAAAATGACTCCATGTGCATGCTGGGCACATGCACACATAGCCTTGGCAGCAGAGGAGGTTCAGCGATGTATGGGCCAGACACCAAGGATCCCAGCTTCCTGTGGCTGATCTAGCTACTGTTATCTTTGAATGTTCAACTGGGAAGCAACAGAGACCAGTCCTGAGTCTATACTACGGGCTGAGTTGTATCTCTCCCACCAAATTTTTATGTAAAAGTCCTAATCCCCAAGAATCAGAATATGACTGCGTTCAGAGATAGAGTGTTTAAAGAGGTAATTAAGTCTAATTCAACGTGACTGGCATCCTTTAGGGGGAAGTTTGGACACAGGCACATACAGAGGGAAAACAAAGCAAAGACACAGGGAGAAGACAGCCATCTAGGAACTGAGGAAGGAGGCCCATAATAGAGTCTTCCTTCGTGGCACTCAGAACCAACTCCGTTGCTCCTGGACTTCTATCCTTAAGAACTCTGAGACAATAGAATTCTGTTGTTTAAGCCACTTTGTCTGAGTCTTTGTTACTGCAACTAATACACCCTCGACATGGCCTTATTCCTCAAGGAGATATGGCTACTTGATGGCAAATTGATTCCACTGAGCTCTTTCTGCCTTGGAAGGGCCATCAGTCCATCTTTAGAGAGAGAGATAATTATTCCCTACAAGTTTGGGTTTCCCTTTCCTGCTTACAGATCTTCACTATCTAGGGACTTACCAAAAAACTAGTCCAGTTGTTATTCTACTCAAAATAGCATCTGACCTGGGGACCCTTCAGAGCAGATGTGGGTCCATTACATGGAATCCACTAGCTGCATCACTCAAAAGCACACCAGCTAGATGGAACAAGCCTCATAGAGTATTGGGATGACGTTCCCTAGGCACAGCTGAAGGGTGGGTGCTATGCATCAGGATCCACTGTAGGCATTAAATCAGAGGTCTCCACACAGCATCTCCACGGATGTCACTGTATCTCCCTATGACATCCTACTATGGCCACAGAACCAAGCAGTGAAAGCAGAAGTGACCCCATTTAAATCAGTACTCCTAACAACCCACTGAGGGACTTTGTATTTCCTGTCCCTGCAACTCTGGGTTTTGTAGGGTTAGAGGTTAAGGTTCTTAAAAGGTGTACATTCTGCCAAATGATACAAGGGCCTCATTAGGAAAAAACCTCCCTGCTAAAGATTCCTATCCACTGTTCCCCAACTATGACCCCATTCATCTCGAAGAACCCAGATCAGCCTTCACCCAGTTCCCCAACAGCAGTTGGATGTTTTTCTCAGAGGGGGGAATCTAGGGAAAGGGGTCCCCTATAGTTAGGGAAAAGATGGGTAAAGGCCTCTGTCAAAAAGCCAGACAGCTATAATCAGATAGTTAGAAACATAAAGGAAGCTAGATTCCAACAGTTAAAGAGACAAAGGCAAAGAGACTAGTTCTAGGAAGGCCCCAGGTAATCTGATTAACATAGAGAAAACAAACTCTCCCTTTTGACTCTTACACCTGCATTACCTGGCTCTAAGGTACCCGCCCATAAATTTGCCCTCTGCCAAAAGACAAAGGTCACAGGATTGAGGGAAATCGAGGCAGAGGCGACAGAGAAGCCCAAGAGCCAATCAGAGTCCGAAGGCTGACCCAAGGGAAAAACCTCAATAAAAAGTGGCTACAACAAAGGACCCATGAGTATTTCGCTTTTGAACGCTCCCTACTCGTCGAGTAGCTATCTATCATCTCCTTTTCGCCCCCTTTTTCACCACTTTTAAATAAATTGTCCTCTAAATAAATTGTCTTCTCTTAATTAAAAAAAAAAATGATACAAGGGCCTCACTGAACCACAAGTGTGCCTGCTGCCAGGGAGCTTTGGGTTCTTTATGGCTAAGGGCTAGCAAGCAGAGGTAGTGGATTCTGATCAGCAAGAGGAAGTAGGACTGCCTGTATACAACAGAGGCGCAGAGGCATGCTCGTGGAACCAGGTGACATGTATGTAGGCACAGTCAGCCCTGTTGAGAAGGCTAAGGCTCAGACCTAGTCGCACTGCCAAGTAAGCCGTAGAGATCTGCAGAGCTGATAGCTCAAGGCGGATGGGAAAATGTGAATGGACAGCGAGGAGGGAGTAGATAAATCCCAATGGATGCCCTGAGACCTGTTGTCACCATAGGGGCTGTAGTTTATTCTAATTCCCTTATAGTTTTCACCCAAGGAAAAGAAACTTGTGTGAATTATGGGAGCGCTATTTTCCTGAGTATCTATGGGCATAATATGTGAGCATGAGGGATGCGTTGTTGAAGACATGGAGATGCAGATGTCTCTTTAAGAATGAATCTGCTGAGGGCCCGCAGTTAGCTCAGTCCCTAGCTACAGGATCATTATGGTCCCCTTCAGTGCCCATGAGAAGGCCACTCTCTCCTCAGGCTGCTCCTAGCCAGACAGTGAACATGGTAAAAGTACTAGAGCCAGGTCATTTCTGGCCACATGGACCTTTTATGTGCTGTAAGCCCCACTGGCCTTGCCAGTAGGTTCTCAGAAGTGTACTGTGGTCTGGACTCTTCCTACCCAATCCTCCTTCCTCCTCTCTCTCCCTTCACAGGGGCCATGGCCTCCATGCAGTCTTAAGCCCCTCTCTAACTAGCACTGCTTCTTTCCCCCTTATCTCTTGCTGAAGCTACAGCCAATAAATCTACGGTGCTTCTAACGTCATCTTGGCATCTGCCTCCCAAAGGAAATGATACATTTGGGGTCAAGCTACACAAACAGGTAATCTAGACCTGAACTGTCACACCAGCCCTCCTTACTGGAAGGGGCAAGGCCCCCGGCATGTGTGTGGCTTTGAAGAATTGAAACAGCAGGTCAAAATTATACTGCCTGAAAAATGAACAAGAATTTTGAATTTTCTGTAGCTGCTCTGAAAAGGGGTGAGCCCTTAAAAACGGAGAAAAGAGGAAGGGAGAGCAGAGCCCTTTTCTGTCTCCTTCGTTACTGTCTTCCACATCTTAGGTCTCTGAGGGAAGAGCAATCTTGTGTTCAGTATTCGACACTCCCATTCTTAATTGATTTCCTGGTGGATCTCATTGAGTCTTGTGGCTTAAAATAGCAGCAATACACTGATGACTCTCAAATTTATATGACGGGGTATCAAAATTTAAAACTCTTATGCTTCAAATGACACAATGAAGAAAGGGAAAATAGTATGTAATCCCAGCTACTCAGGAAGCCAAGGTAGGAGGATAGGAAGTTCAATGACAGACTGAGGATCAGAGAGACCCCACCTCAAAAAAAGAAAGAAAGACAACAAAAGATACAAAAGGAAAAGCTAATATGCAGAACAGGAAAAAAATATTTGTGACTCATATTCAGAGAGGGAGTTATATCCAGAGCATATGAGGACCTCTTGAAACTCAACAATAAAAAGACAATCCAAATTTAAAAATAGGCAAAGAATTTGAATATATTTTTCCAAAGTGGTTATACAAGAGGCCAACTAGCAAACATGAAAAATGCTGTACATGACTAGTCACAAGGAAAATGCAAATAAAAACCAGAATGAGGGGCTGGGGATTTAGCTCCATGGTTAGAGTGCTTGCCTTATAAACACAAGGCCCTGAGTTCGATCCCCAGCACCGCAAAAAACAAACAAACAAAACCAGAACAGAGACCCCTTCACACTCACTAGAAGGCTATAATTAAAAAGATAGACACACCAGGCACGGTCATTTGCACACCTGTAATCCCAGCACTCTGGCTGGGTGAGGCAGGAGGATCTCAAGTTCAAACCCAGCCTGGGCAATTTAGTGATTTAGTGAGGCCCCATCTTAAAATTTAAATAAAAGAAGGGTTCAGTCCCTAGTACCAAAGAAATTATAAGGCTTCTTAAACTATCAGGAGAAACTGAAAGCTATGCATTGCTGATACAAATGTAAAATGGTACAACTATGTCAGAAAAGCTTGGCAGTTCCTGAAGATGTTAACACGGTTGCCCTGTGACCTAGCATTCCACTCCTAAGTATACCCGAGGGAGCTGGAAACACATGTTCACACAAAAACTTGTATATGAATAGTCATAGCAGCATTATTCACAGCAGCCCTAAGTGGAAAAACCCAAAGGTCCATCAGCTAAGGGATGAATAAACAAAACATGGTGCAGCCACACAGTGGAATACTGGTCAGCTATAAAAAGGAATGCAGAACCGGTACTCATGGGTGGATC
This sequence comes from Hystrix cristata, assembly GCA_004026905.1. Lineage (NCBI taxonomy): Eukaryota > Metazoa > Chordata > Mammalia > Rodentia > Hystricidae > Hystrix > Hystrix cristata. Next base: position 34,725 of record PVJO010018637.1, read on the forward strand.
TTGAGACCATTATCCTCAGTGAAAGAACTCAAAAACAAAAGGCCATATATTGCATGAGTCCATTTTTTATGAAATGTCCATAAAAGGCAAATAGATGGGGAGTGGGGGGGAGTAAATTGAAGGTTGCCAGGGGTTTGAGGGGAGAGAAGACTGGGCAGTTACTGCTAAGGGATATGGGATCCCTTTTGCAGGTGATAAAAATGTTCTGAAATTAGATACTGACGACTGTTGCACAACTCTGTAAATATGCCGAAGCCTAACAAGTGGTGCACTTCACAAGGGTAAATTTACAGTATGCAAACTATGTCTCAATAAAACTTGTATTAAAAAAAAATAGGAATGAGAAAAAATATTTATTAGTCAGTAAAGCCTGCTCTTTTTCTAAACTCTGCATTGGCATATGTAACTGGCTACTCGAAGTTTCCACTTGGATGCTTAATAGGCATTAAAACTCAGTATGTCTCAGACTGAACTCCCTGATCACACTATCCACTCCTTAAATTTTTTCCTCCTTTAGTTTTTCCCACTCCTCATCTCAAGAAATGTCAAACTTCATACTTCCAGTTTCTCAGGTGTATTAAGGGTCACCAGAGGAACAGATTTAATACATACACGCGTGCGCACACACACACACACACACGCATGCACACACGATTATATAACGGTTTTACTAGGTAGGCTTACAGGATCAGAAGCAGCAGAGTCCCATGGTCATCTGCAGAATCTGGGACAGAAGAATGCAAAGGCCTGGAGCTCACTGCAGTGGCCGGTGTGAGTCTGTACTGAAAAACCAAAGAGTCTGCACTAGGAGGCTGGAGAGTCTGCACTGGAAACTGAAGGAACTGGAGACTAATGTCCACAGGCAATGGCACAGACCAGAGCCCCTCCCCAGAAGAAAAAAGGGCAGACTTCTCTCTTCCTCCCCTTTTTATTCCACCCAGTCTACAAGCCTATTGGTTGGTACCACCCACGTTCAGGTTGGGTCTTATTTGGTTTGCAGCCCACATGTCAGTCATCCACAGACACACCCAGAGCTACTAATCAGGTAGGCAGCTCTTACTTAAATCAAGTTGGCATGTCATAATTAAACATCACATCAGGCCAAAAAAATTGGAACCATCCTTGATTCTTCTCTTTGCTCATACCCTACATCCAATCCATCCTAGCCTTCCCGTAAGGTATTTCCAGAATCTGACCGCTTCTCACACTTCTACATCCATTACTCTGATCCAACCCAGTATCTTCTCTTGCCTGGACTATGGCTTTAACTTCCAGACTTGTTTCTCTGCTTCTATTATTGCCTTGTAGTGGGTTGAATTATATTCCCTAAAAGTCATGCTGTAATCAGCAGGACTTCAGAATGTGACTATGTATTTGGACACAGAACCTTCAAGGATGTCACTAAGCTAAAATGAGGCCATTAGGATGGGCCCTAAAGCAATCTGACCAGCAACCTTATAAAGAGGAAATCTGTGCATGAAGAGATACATGAGGGACGCACACACAGAGGAAAGACCACATGAGGACACGCCAAGACGGTGGTCACCAACGGACTAGAACAGAAGACACAAAACAACCCCGTGCTCCTAGAGTCATCTGATTTTTGACAAAGGGGCCAAAAACACATGTTGAAGAAAATATTGCCTCTTTAATAACAGCGCTGGGAGAACTGGTTATCCACATCCAGAAAACTGAAACTAGATCTACATATCTCACCCTATAGTAGAATCAAACCAAAATGGATCAAAGACTTGGGCATACAAATAGAAACTTTGAATCTGCTGAAAGATAACTTAGGAGAAACATTTGAAGTCACAGCCACAGGAGAGGACTTCCTGACTAGAAACTCAACAGCACAGGAAATAATACCCAGATCAACACCTGGAGTTATGCCAAATTTAAAAACAGTCAACAGGGTAAAGAGGCAACCTACAGAGTGGGAAAACACTTGTTTTTTTGCCAGCTACTCTTCTGATAAAAGGCTAATATCCAGAATACATAAAGAATTCAAAAAAATTAACCTTCTTCTTAAGACAAATGACTCAATCAAAATATCAGCAGATGAGTTGAATAGACACTTCTCAAAAGAAGAAGTACAAGTGACCAGTAAGTGCATGAAAAAAAAATGTTCATTATCCATAGCCATTAGGGGATGGGCTGAAAAGCAAATCAAAACAACTCTGAAATTTCGTCTTACTCCAGTCAGAATGGCTATCATCAAGAACTCAGAAAGTAACAACTGCATGTAAGGATGTGCAGAAAAGGAAACACTTCTACACTGTTGGTGGGAATGTAAACTAGTACAACCACTATGGAAATCAGAATGGAAATTCCTCGAAAAATTAAAAGTAGAAATTCAATTTGGCCCAGCCATACTCCTCCTGCACATGTTCCCTGAAGTGTTAAAGACACTACAGTTATACATGCATATGCATGTTTATAGCAGTGCAACTCACAACAGCTAAGGACTGGACATAGCCTAGCTGTCTATCAGCAGATGAATGGATAAAGCAAATGTGGTATATACACAGTGGAGTACTATTCAGCTAGAAAGAAGAATGAAACCATGCCACACACGTGCAGGAAAACAGATGGAACCTGAGACCGTAACATTAAGTGAAAAAAGTCAAACACACAAAGTTAAATATCATGC
>PVJO010018638.1:0-36172 GCA_004026905.1 Hystrix cristata
AAAAAAAATTAAGCATAAATTTGATATGACAGGACCTGAGTTTCTTTTTCGTCTTTGGTATCTACTACATTTTCCTTTTCTTTTTTATTAATCTATTTTTTATAAGTACATGTTTGTAGTACATAATGATTACATTTATTATGGGAATTTTGTACATGTACAGAACAAATCTCAATTATTTTTTGTCCTTTTCTCCTCCCATACTTACCAATTCCCTCCAACTCTTTCCATTTTAAAAATCTTTAGTTTCATTTTTTCATTGATTCTCTTTTTTAATCCTTTTTCCCATTCTTCCTTGCACTCCCCTATCTCTCCTCTTATATGAGAAACCCAAAATATTAATAAAAAGCAAAATAAAGGATAGATAATAGGAAGTAGGAAGGGCTGAGTTTCTAAAAGAAACACATTATTGAGAGCATACACAAAAATGTATCGGAAAAGAATAACATGTTCACCATGCTTTTGTAATAGTCCAGTTAATGATGAAAGCCTCAAATAAGATGAAGAAGTGGAGGGGAAATTTGAAATTAGGGGATTATTTTGGTGTTATTAATGGAGGAAATACAACGGTCAATAACATTGAGTTGGGTTAGGTCCCAGCTCTCCCAAAAATTTGGAGCAGAATCATGTACTTGGTACTTAATAACACTAAGTTGTGACTCTCTTACTTTTAAAATGAAGATTGCAAATTATTACATTTAAGCAATGATAAGAAAAAAAGTTGGTAAGCAATGTTTTCAGTGAGGTAGGTTCTATCATCGTTATTATTGACAAAGGCAAAGGGAAGTTAAAGATCGTTGTTTAAAATCAAAGGCTCAATATAATCAATAGTCAGAATTCATTATCAGGTAACTCGAATCATCCATTTTAAGGTTATTAGCTAAAAGTGAAGATCAGGCTATTTTCATAACAACTATATCATGGAATAACAAGAACTTTTAAAAAACTGACAACATTAAGACCTAACACATATAACACTTCTTTAGCCCAGGTATTCATCCATAAGATTTTTATATAAATAATTTTAGTTCACTAACTAAAGTTTATAGATAGACCAGATTAGCCTCATTTTAAAGATGAGCAACCTGAGTTTGGGGAAAGTAACCTGCCAGCTACAACCTAACAAATTGCACAGCCAGGATTTAAACATCCAGACTATTCAATTATCTCATACATGTGTTGTGCGTGTACTTATTTCTTTCTCATAATTCTGGTTTTGTTTATATGCTGTGCACTTCACAGTACATACTCTAATTGGAAATTGTAGCCTTTCCTCTTGCCAAGTTTTAGCAAATTGACTTGTAAAAACTATCTATACCTTAATTAAAACAACCCTTATTAATGTCCTGTTTATAGAGACCCTTTAGTGAAATAAGTAGCCTCCAGCTTAAGAAGCAATCACAATTAAGGCTGTCAATACTCGTTAACTGCTTTATGTGCTTAATGACAAAAATAAGTTGCCAAGTAAAGTACTCTAAATGTTAGAGCAGCCCATAAAATACGATAACCTGTTTGTGATCTAGAAAAATTAAGAATGAATTAATTACCTAAGACTGCATGAGTGAAATGAGAGGTTTGAAAAGTCTGGATTTCTTTAAAGCTATTTTAATTTAAGGATAGTATACAAAATGATGAATCTGAAATTCCCTCAGAAAAATTCATAGAAATAGTGTAAGAAAATAAAAAGATGTTATATGAAGGAGGGAAAATATCTTTGTCGGAAAACTAGATTTAGGCTCATCTATTAGTTTGAAGTCTAATTTCCTTACTGATTAAGTTTAAACAAATCACTTAAATTCTGTAAAATTGGAATCATTTATTTCCTACTTACAAACTGTATTATTCAGAGATTCAAAAATACACTTTTCCACTAAATTAGCTCCTTTAAGATCTCCTTATCACTGTTAAAATTAATCATTGGTTGCTTCCTGCGTTGTCTCCTTCTCATACACACAAATTACATTCTAGCTAGTACCAGTTCCTGTCAGTTCTTCACCTATCATATTTCTTGGATATATACATTTTTTCCTTAACCACTGACACTATAGTAGCAGTGGCTTTATCAACTGACACATAAACCAACTAAATAGACTAGCTTTTCTGCCAATCTTTAATCACTTTCACCTTCTGGTTGCATCTACATTACTTCAGTATTATTTGCTCTAAACTTCCATTTAGTCATAATTCTGCCTCGAAAACTTAAAAACCTACAGGATGACTCCAGTGTAAGTTGAAAACAACATAGCATACATTTATAATCTTGACATTTAATGCCCCTCTTCAAAAATCCATTATTTTCAATATGTAACCTAGGATTTTTATATAAAGGTGAAGATTAATTGTATTGTCCCTACTGTCCCATCAGCTACTAAATAATTTCAGTCCCATACAGAAATGTGGTCAATAATTAAAACTGCCTTTCTACTTTTAATTTTCACTCTCATTTATCTACTACTTTATTTATTTATTTACATGCTGGGGATCGAACTCAGAGCCTTCTGCTTTCGAGGCAAGCACTCTAACCACTGAGCTAAATTCCCAGCCACTATTACTATGTTTAAACTCCAAATCTGCTCTCACCCCTTTTGTATGCTTAGCTCACGCCTGCTTATTTTCTTCCACACGTCGATACTTCCTTTCAGAAATGTATTTGCTGAATTATCAGTGTATCGAGGCCAAACTTTTATATCCTGGTTCCACTGCCCGTGAATGCTATTCAAACTTTACCCTCGTGTTCCAGTCCTTCCATCCTACCATGTGATTGTTCAACTAAAATTAAACAGAAGATATTTATTCAATATTGTTTGCTCCACCTTTTTTTTTTTCAGTACTAGGGATTGAATGTAAGACCTCACTGAGCAACATGCACAGCACTTTTATTTTTTATTTGAGACAGAGTCTTATCAAATTACTAAATTGACTAGGCTGGGGCTTGATCTTGCAATCCTTCTGCCTCAGCCTCGCAGAGTACTGAGATTTTAGGTTTATGTCACCATGCCCAGGTTCTCTCCACTTTTTGACCTACATTTTATCCATCATTTCCTAACGTGTCCCATGTTTTTCCCCTTGATCTTATTCTCTTTTTTGATTGTCTTTCCATTAATAACCATCACAATTCTGTATTTTCAGTTGCACATTTCTTAGCAGCTTGTACATGTGATGAAATCTCTCTTACCCTAAAACAAACAAATGGAATATTTGCACATCCTCACATCCAAACACACATAATCCGTTGTAAAAAGGCAATCTCAGAAGTTGTGAGATAAATTTACATAGCAATTTAAATGATATACACTAATGTCTATCAACATTTTAAGTGATCCTACTTGGTAAGCTAGTATGTTATCATTTTGAGGAATTTATCTTGCAGAAATGCCCATATGAGTGTATAGATATTTATGTTCAATCCCTTGAAATTTCAGATTGCATGCAAGAGCAATAGAATAGAAAAAAATTTCCCTTAACTTATTGGGCCTCCACGGGAGAATGTTCAAATGCATATCATACTCATGTCATTGAATGCTGTTGCTATAAAAATAGTACAAGAGAGATAGTAGCAAGATGGTAAAATAGGTGAATCCTGCAATTATACCTCCACAGAACATCAACTTTGGCAAATATCTACCAATGGAAAAGATTATATGCTAATGCAGGAGTCCAGTAGAGATATTCAAGTGTCCCATTCAAGTAAAAACAAACAAACAAACGAACAAAACCTGAGAATGAACACATTAAAGAGAGTAAAAAGATGAGTTTGAATTTCACACATATCAAGCCTCCCACAAGGTAACACAACTCGTAACAAGAGTGATTTCCTTGGCCCTTGATTTATTCCATGGAGGAAAGTAAGATTAGAATAAGAGCTCAACTTCTTTATTCTTGCTAGACACCTCTTTATAGGCCCACCACATCCTCGCTTTAGCTAGAACATTGAGCATACCAGCCTGGCAGAATTCTCAAAGAGAGCTAGAAACCTGGAATGACAGAAAAGTGGTAAGGGCTTGCGGAGGAAACTTCACAGCTGTTGATACTGCTAACAGGCTCATGGACTCCACCATCAGGTTCACCCACAAAACCCCAGGGATCCCTCTTTTGTAGCTCCCTGCTCGTCATCTGAGCAATACTTCTCCCCAGCACTCAGAACATATCAGCCACCAGATGTCACTTGCACCCCACGCCACCCCAGCTCACTTGACTGAATGGTATTGGGAGAAGGATAGTGCATGGTGATCTCTTACCACCCATACAAATGGATGAAAATGTATAATGGGTATTGTGAAAAAGAAAGAACATATTCAAATGGGAAGGAGAACTAGGGGGAGGAAGGAAGGAAGGGAAAGGGAAATAAAGAAAAGGAGAAATGTAAAAATTGTAAATAAAGCTGTTGTAAATAAGGAGGGAAAGAAGAGTTGGAGGGAAGGGCCGCAAAGTGGAAAAAACAAGATATATTATGTACAGGTACAAATGAACTATGATGAATGTGATTGTTATGTATATCTAAAATGTACCAATAAATCTTCTTGGTTCAAAAATTGAACTTTGTGTGATTGAAAGAAGACATACAACTCTAAGAATTCTATGCCAAGAAGAAAGAAGAAGAATGGGGTGTACACATATATACAGAAACACTGAGAGAGACCTGCCACAAACCTCTAACTGTTGAAGGTTTTTCTCTCCTAAGGACAGTAAGAACAGAAAAGGGGACTGACTACTTCTAAAGTTAGGACATCAATGGATAATTTAAAGGAACAAAAAGAATCAGAGAAATATAATGCCCCACGAGTGAAAAAAATAAAAACTCGGAGACTGATCTTAGACACAGAGATTTATGAATTTCCTGATATGTATTGGAACAGAGTGAAATCATGAAAAGATTACATTAAAAAGTGAGAGATGCAGGGAAGAGATAGAAATCCTACCAAAGGAACAAGACAGACATTCTGGAGCTGAAGAACCCTACAATTTAATTGAAATAGTCAATGGAGTGACAATAGCAGATTTCAGCAAGCAGAAGAATGAATGAATTCAAAGAAAATTCATTTGGAATTATCAAGTCAGAAGAACAAGAATAAAGAATGAAAATGACAGTAGAAAGTCTATACAAATTACAGGATACCAGAAAAATAAAGCTAAAGTAATTTACTAATTATGAAATTTCAACAAAGAGCAGACAAAGACAAATAACAAAAAACTCATTTAGAAAAATAATTACAGGGACATTCCCAAATCTGAAAACAGAATTAAACATCCAGATACATGATACTCAAAAACTCCTAACTGCATTGAACATGGAGAAATTTTTATGTTGAAAGTTAAATATAGAGAATGTTGAAAACAGAAAGGCAAAAGTGAATTTCCACAAAGAAAATACCCCCAGAACTTTACAAAACAGAAGAGAGTTGGACAGTACATTCAAATGCTTTAAAAAAAAAAAAAAAGCAACCACACATAATTAATCTGGTAAAATATCCTTCAACAGTAAAGCAGATATAAAGACTATCTCAGACAAGGAAAAGCTAAGTTTTTTTTTTTGTTTGTTTGTTTGTTTGTTTTTTTTTTACCATGAGGCACCCCTATAAGAAATGACACAGACTCACACAAAATCTATGTGATGTAATTCATATGTAAATTATCATTATTGTGGTAAAATGTCACAGTATATACACACATCTAAATATCATGTGGTGAAAGTACACATCAAAAGCAGAGTATGTGGCTAACTCATCCGGAAGTCTTGAGTTCAGTTCTCCAGTACCAAACAAAAACGAAACAGAAAGAATGAAAGCGACAACATCATGTTGTATACCTTAAATATGCTGTATATATTTTCACCTATCATGTTTCAAAAATGCTGTGGAGAATGAAAAAAAAAATGACACAGGTAGTTCTTCAAATTGAAATGAAAGAAGACTAAATAGCACCATTAAAATATTTGAAACCTTAAAACTCATTTTTAAGATTAAATATATTGTCAATTAAGAGCACTTTATTCTTGATGCTGAGAGGCTGAGGCAAAAGGCCAGCCTGGGCTACATTAGCAAGATCTTGTCTGAAAACATTAAAAAGAAAACTCTTTACACTTAAATGATGGAATGTAAGCTCCTTCTGTGAAACCCACATTGATAGGACATTTCACCCAACAACAGAATACATATTGTTCTTACATACACATAGGACATTCTGTTTGATAGATTAGATGATGAAATAATTCTTAACATGTTGAAGAAGATTGAAATTATATCAACAACCTTTTCTGACCACAATGATATGAAATTAAAATATATGTATAACATTATATACTCAATGTCATGTATACCAATTATATAAGAGGTACACCTGAAAATGGTATGCTTCAGAATCCTCAAAACTCTCCTCCCATGATCTCATATATGTGCCTCTATTTCAAAACACATGAAGCTGACAGAGGTAAAAATTAACTCCTAAAGAACCCAAGAATATACAACAGCGGTTAAATTTTTATATGTTTATGAGTTTCATTATATAACTTATTTGGTGGCTTTGGTTTTTGAATTGCCAAATGCTTCTCAATCACTCAGTATATGCCAAAAATTAAAAACATGAAAATATACCACTTATTTTCATCCTAGTAAATATAGACTTTTTAATTCTATACAGATAGAGGCAGATTGATAAATAAATGGAAATAACTATAATTCAATCCAGAGAACATTTCTCTAATTGTATTAAAGCTCCATTTTTCATTCCATATTTTCAATTACACATCCATACTTCCTATTCAATGTCTTCTGAAACAGAAAAAGGAAAATGTGGTTGCACAGCAGCATTCTCTAAGAAAATACATAAGCAAAGTTTAGAATTTGAGCAATGAATCGTGTACTATGAAGTTCACAAATACGTCTTTCGACATTAAAAATAATCTGTAGCATACATGCGCACCAAAAAGAGAATGATGAATTTATCTTATTACATACACTTCCTGGGGAGGATGAGCTGATCTAATGACTCACAATCTGGTAACTTTTCTTTGTGCTAGCACAAGGTTGGTTTCTACTGCCAGGATGCTTATTAAGTTTATAATGTTCCTACATCACCTTTAAAAATGAAACATATTTGCCTATAGATTAATGGGAAACAATCTATACTTCTTTCTCTTATCCAAAAAGTTAAAGAATTGTTTTATCTCTAAATGCCACTCAATGAGAATTGGTCTTTTAATTTTTAAGAGAAATTATTTCTTGGCCTTTATTAAGCACTCAGTAAATACTGAAGAGAGTCAACTGAGGAGAATTTAAAGAAAACTGTTCAGTAAAAGTAAGCGCAATTTTATATCGAGAGTGTAACCTGTAGAAAAAATAATGCATGGTGAGGCCTTGTGAGACTCTGCTGTAGAGGGAGAGTGCGGGGGTGAGAGGGAAGAAGAGGGATGGAGTAGGAGTCCAGAGACTCCATGGAGTGGAGAGGCCAAACAGCGCATCTATTCATTCACAGCACCCTGGTCTAAGAGTGTCCTGTAAGACAGAGCAAGTGCTGTAAGCAGCAGGGAAAGAATCTGTCTTGCTGTTTATAAAAGGATTCTGTAAAGGGAATCTTTGTTCTATAATTAATACACGGCCAGGTACTACAGAAACTTTAGATTGTCTTGCCACTCGCCGTATATATCCTTCTTTTCCTACTATCAATGTGCTTATAAATTTTGACCCTAGCATAACCCTGGAAATTTGCTACAGATTATTGCAAAAAATTAAGGTAATTTGAGGAAGTATAGTACCTATGGAGTATACATAGCCCTATCTAAAGATCCTTTCCAAAACAGTGTGGGAATTTGGCATAGAGACACGTGGCTTTTAATAATATTTATGCTTATAGTTATTTTAAAAAGCAACAGTAGTAAACTTTTAGCATCAGAAGCTTGTAATAACTAAGTTCACCAGCAAGGATGCCTTCTGAATGCATATAAGTAATTTCTTTGATTTTCAGTGCCCTTTCGAGACAAGTAGCATAATGATAGCCTCTTCCCATTATCAGGACTGACTTCTGCTGATAAAGTTCTGTTGCCAATTTTTGAATATCATCATCCATGCTTAGTATTTTCTTAATCAAATCAGGCAGCCATTTCAATCTAAGCATGATCTGTTTGTGTCTCTCTTGCATGGAGATCCTGTCATCACACATCATAAGGGCAAACATCACAAGGGACACAAACTGGCTGGTGTAGGCCTTGGTGCTGGCCACACCAATCTCAGGACCAACATTAATGTGAACTCCACAATCTGTCTCCCTTGATATAGAACTGCCAACTGTATTTCTGATCCCCACAGTTAAAGCGCCTCTCTCCGTACAGTAACGAAGACCCATCAGGGTATCTGCTGTTTCGCCTGATTGACTAATGAACAAGCAAACATCATCTCAAAAGACTGGTATGCTTCTATCCAGGAAGTCACTGGCTAGTTTCACCATCACTGGCAACTCAGTCGGCACCTCAAGAACCTGGCGTGTTGCTACACCAGCATGATAACTTGTTCCACAAGCAATAAGAATCAGACGCCGACACCTTTGGATCTCCGTATTGTGATCCTTCAAACCATCCAAATTCACAGTGTAGTCATCAAAGTTGACTCTTCCTCTCATTGTGTTCACAACAGACTCTGGCTGCTCAAAAATGTCTTTCTGCATAAATGAACTGAAGTTACCCTTCATGATCTGCTGGAGTATCATCTGGAGGGTTTGTACAGCTCTTCCAGGATGAGCTCGTGCAGTTTGTTTGATTCAGTGGATAGAAAGATGGCTATTTACCATTGCTGCAACATCATCAGCTTCTGTGATTCTCATAGAATACTGAGAATTTCAGATCCATCATACCTGAAAAGCAACAGGAAACAGTGTTGCTTACTAACAAACTGCTTTGTTCTCAACTTATGTTTTCCTAATTTGTGAGACCCAAAGGTCGATATCCAGTAGTAGTATTAGATTGTCATACAGCATACAGGCTGCAGAGGCTGAGATATATCAAGAGCACTGCAGTTTGTTTTTATAAGTAGGTCCCTTTCAGGTGACAATGTGATCCTCATTCTAGTGTGGCATCAGTCGTGGTGTTTTAAGATGTCGAATTCAATGTGAGATGCACCCATTACAAAACCTGATGTATTGTCTTTGAGTAATGCCCCTACTGGGAAGGAAAATATCTGAGACAATTTATTAGATTCTAGGCAAAATGAATAAAACTTCACTGTATTTGAGTGTCTGTTGGACCAGAATGTGTCTAGCAAGTATGGTTTATGGGGCTTTTAAAAAAAAATCCTGTTGTATTTTGAGTGTAGAATTGTTCTGAAGTATCAACCATACTTGCTTTGAATTTTTTCTCTTGTTTCTTAATTTTTTTATCCTTTGAATAAAATTTAAAACCCTCCCAAAAGAAAATGGTATGAAATTCAAAAACAAAGAATGCTTACAAATACTGTATATGGAAATTAAGGAACACATTTATGGAGAATAGATAAAATAAGATATCAAAGGAGAAATAAAATGTAGTTTGAGATAAAACCAGAAACATGATGTGATAGTTAATTGTGATATTTCACCTTGAATGCATTAAAAGCACATGGTGAATTAGTGAAGTACAGTTGTGGGTGTGTCTGTGGATGATTGACATATATGCTGCAAATGGAGGAGGGAAGACCCACCTGGGATGTGGGTGGTAGCCTGGATGGAATAAAAAAGGGAAAAAGAAGGAAGTCTTCTCTTGCTTCTTGAGAGGAGCTCTGCTGTTTGCCTTTGCCTTTGGGTGTTCATTGCCAGCTCTTTCAGTCCTCCAAGCAGAGATTCTTCAGCCTTCCAATGCAGATCCTTTGGCTTTCTGACACAGACCCCCGCCAGACTCTGCAACGAGTTTCAGGCCTTCCACCTTTGACTAAATCCTTTCGCTCTTCACAGCACAGATGGCCATTTTGCCTTCTTCCAGTCCCTGATTCCACAGGCTGCCATTGTAAGCCCGTGAGTTTGTTCTCTTACCTTCTCCCGCCCTCCCTCTCTCTCTCTCTCTCTCTCTCTCTCTCTCTCTCTCTCTCTCTCTCTCTCATGTGTTATGTCCTATCATGCTATGACACAGGAAGAAGGCCTTTGCAAGATGTAACCCCTTGGTATCTTGGACTTTCTAGCCTTCAGCACTGTGAGAAAATCTCTGTTCTTTATAATTTACATAGTCTCAACTATTCTGTTATAGTAGCACAAAGTGAACTAATATAAATACCCAGTTACATCACAAATCTATAATTTGGAAGTCCTGGTGAGCTTGGCTGATTTCTCTAGGCTAAAGTCAAGATGGAGGCTTATCTGGAAGATCTGGAAAAGAATATGCTGTCAGGCTCCTTTCAGTTGATACAGATTCCAGTTCTTTGCAGCTGTAGGATTGAAGTCCCCATTTGCTTGTCAGCTATCTCCATATTCCTTAAGGTCACCTAAATCCTTGTGCGTCTCTCTCTGTCTTCAAAGGGGCATTTAAACGTTATTAGTGAATATTATATAGAAAATGAGTTTTGTTTTGATGGATTTGTAAGTAGACGTGACTTACTGTGATCTGTTTATCTCTATCACCTCCTCTTTTTTCCTTTCCCATCCCTGATTTCCTTCTTCAGTAGTCTCTCTTCTACTTTCTTTTCGTCTCCCTCTTTTTTCTCTATTTTTAAAGATTCCATACGTGAGAGAAAACATAAAGTATTTGATGTTCTGATTGTGGATTATTTTGCTTCATATGAATGCTTCAATTCCATTAATTTTCCTGTAAATACCCAGAATATATAAATAACTCAGAAAACTTAACACTAAAAAGAAAGTAACCCAAACAAAATTGGGCAAATGAATTGAAAAGTCATCTCTCAAAACTATAAGTACAAATGGCAATGTTTTTGCAGTTGCCTTTATGGCCTCTTTTTGCAAGTCATAATCATTTTGTCATTCTTCTGTCTTGAATAAGTTTTGAAGACTGTAGGAATAGCCCACAATGTTTACGATCAAATAAATTTTAGCATGTTATTTTCTCACGGATTTCCAACCTGGAATTTAGATTTAGATACTAAAGAAGAAGTTAGCTGACACAACAAACTAGTTTATTTGAATGTTTAAATGCACTAAATCTTCGTAGATGAATTCTAAAGTTTGTGGCACCTTAGTGACGAGAAAATTTGCTGATTTTCCTGCCTTTTCCCTTGACATAAAAAACTGTGCAAAAGGGTTGGGGATTTAGCTCAGTGATTAGAGTGCTTGCCTTGCAAGCACAAGGGCCTGAGTTCGATCCCCGGCACCACAAAAAAAAAAAAAAAAAAAAAAAAAAAGAATGACTATTCTTTGAAAATGAATTCTACAAAAATATTCAAATTCAGGTTATTCTTTTGTATATTTCTGTTAACAAAAATGCTTAAAATTAATTATCATATCTCTGAGTGAGTATTTACTTCTTTAAGGAATTTACGCTAAAGTGCGTAAATAGAGGGTAGTGAAAAATAATAATATTAATAAATGCAAAATTGACCTTTAAAATAATCAGCAGTGGAAATGCTAAAATTACCAAGTTTGTAGGTATTAATTCTATGCTTATTCTTTATAATCTCATATCAGAAATCATCTACCTAACAAGAAAGAAATGTATTCAATTAAGAAAAAAACTCATTCTTATAGTATCATAAATAAAAGTCATATAAATTGGGATTTCAAAGTAATTTTCATTATAATATTATAATTATAGTTTTGTAGCTAACTGCGGAAATGCTACAGAAAATAAAGTCCAAAAAGCAAAGAGACAGTAAAGGACTTTTGATCCAGACATGTTGGTGCACAACTGTAATCCCCACACTCAGGAGGCCGAGACAGGATGCTAGCCATGAGTTTGAGGGCAGCCTGGGCTACATACTGAGTTCAAGGTCAGGCTGAACTACATAGTGAGTTTCAGACCAGCATGGAACACATAGCTAAATTCCATCTCAAAAAAAACACTATTTTTTCATGTTTTTGGCTATCTTATTGGCCAAATACAGAGGAAATACAAGTAAGAGAAAATTAGTGAAGGGAGATTCTATAAAGAGGATGAAATCCCAGGTTACTTTAAAAACAGGAGAATCTAGGGCACTCAAAACATCCTGTTATAGCAGCCATTTCTAACTAACAACACTTCAGGTTTATGTAAAACAGTTTTGCAAGTTTCTCTTAGGTATGAAGGCATCAAGGACTGTAGCTAGAGTGTTCTCTCCATAATGAGACAATACCGAAAGGTATTATTTCTACTGTCTTTGAAACTCTTGCGCTGCTCTACTATCTATCCCTAGGTGAAAATGGTCAAACATAAATGTAATGACAAATTTAAAAACATAGGAAATCGCTCAAGTTTCATACTATGTCTACCAGAAATTATTCCAAAGACTCCTTTCTATAAACGTCTTTGATTTTCAAACTCATCTCTGAGGGGAGAATGCAGACAAATAAAACATGGGGAAATATAGGGCTAGAATGCAACTAGTGTGCACTGGAGCACTGTCTTTTTAGACACAAATTAAGGGACAGTTAATCGGGCTCCTCAAATAGCACAATTTCAGAAATTATGTCAACATCAGTACTCACTCTTTTGTCATTGCAAACTCATAGCAAAACAGACTACTGTAAGAAGCAACGTCGTTTTCATCTGACCAGAGGACAGGTAGGATAGTTTTTAGTGAAAACACCTATCAACTCAGGTGTTTGAAGGGATTTTCATTAAGTATATTCTTTTCAATGTAATCACATTTGAAACTATATTTTGTGTTTTCTTTTTAAAGCAAATAGCACTGACCTTTTCAACCTTGACAGAAAATTTTAGAGAAAATATGTTTAATACAAAATGGAGGATTAGAGATTTGACTTTACTCGTGCATTTATTTGTGGAAGGTTAAATTATACATACATAATAAATAGACATAATTCAATCACTGAATAATTTGGAATTTATAATCACTTGGGTGTGCTTGATTGAAATTTTCTTTCTTTTCTATTTTCAGAAAATCAAGGTGAGGAAAGGGTTTCCCATATCTAAGTGTAAAAGCTGAAATCTGACTAACAAGTAGCATTTTCAGACAAATTTTGCCTGAACTACTTAAGAACTCCAAATATAATAAGTGAATTTATTTTTTGAAAAAGCAGATATTAAGGTTTAATCATGACTTGAAGTTTATGTAGGGTGAGAATAATGATGATTTTTGACAGAGAATAAAAAGTGTAGTTCAGGATGGTGAACTAGCAATGACTAGGATTTAAATGGAAGGTGTTCCACATAGTAATGTGACTATCCCATTTTTTTAGTAGTGCTTTAGACAACTCCTGTAAAGTTATAAGAGTTTTCACTACTGAGAGTACTCTTTTATATACCTGAAGAAGGGACCTGTCGCATATACTTGGGAGGATAATTCCCCGGCTGAGCTTCAGGAGAGATTTCATGTAAAGGATATATATGCTACACTAGGTAAACTTGTGGAGAGCTATGAAAGTCAGATGTTGAAGCATTAGTATTGTTTTGTTTTTGTTTTGTTTTGTTTTGTTTTTCTAAGAACATGTATTGGTACATTGCAGATAAACATAATGATCACTTTCATCACAGTTTGTACCTGTACGTGATACAGTATTGTTATCTTGAATCAGTTCTCAATCTCTTCCTTTGTTATCACAGCTAATGGATGGCATTCAGATGGATAATGCATTTATGTGTGTTTACCCACAAATACATTTAGTTGCAGCATAAGAGGGCTGATCCCACCCCTTTCTCTCACACATAAGCAGTATTTAAGAATATGTATGAGATCGTTGTAATAGGGGAATCTTAAATGAACTCAAATTTATTATTTGACTATTTTGTAAATGATACTTTGGTATTAATAAATAATTACTGGCTAATCTCAGCATTCTGAGGCAGAGCCAAGAGGCTCACAAGTTCCAGCCCAGTTTAGGCAACTTAGTGACTTAGTGAGACTCTGACTCAAAACAAAACAAAACAAAATAAAAACAAAGAATAAATACATAAAGAGAGCTCAGTGCAAAGACCCTGAGTTAAAACCAAAAGAAAATGTTATGTGTGATACATCTTGTGATTGACCATAGTGTACAAAACAAATCAAGGTTCCCAGTTCCTTGACAGAGAATAAAAAATGTAGTTCAGGATGGTGAACTAGCAATGACTAGGATTTAAATGGAAGGTGTTCCACATAGTAATGTGACTATCTCATTTTTCTAGTAGTCCTTTAGACAACTCCTGTAAAGTTGTAAGAGTTTTCACTACTGAGAGTATATACCTGCCTCTGGGAGGCGGAAGCAGGAGATTGGCATGTTCAAACCCAGCCCGGGCAACTTAGTGGGACCCCATCTCAAAATTAAAGAGAAGAGGTGACTGGAGATTGAATTCAGAACCTTCACACTGGGTTTCATCCCCAGACCCCCAAAACAAAAGCAACAACAAAGAGTCAGGATGTTTTAGTGCTCTGTAAGGAAAGAAGTCAGGCACACCACTGCATGAATATACTTAATTATCAAAGTATCAAGGCAACAAATCAGTTAAAAAACAAATCCAAGCCTTCAGACTTGAGATGCATTTTCATTATGATAAACCACATAAAATTGCTGACATGAACATTTTGAGTTGCAACAATTGTAGCTTCATGTCATTTAGTCAAATATAATCCTTGTTTTGTGGCAATATCAGACTTATTTCTGGGATGCAGTATGGACTTTGATCGAGTAAATTCTGACCAACCATGAGAAAGCACTCTGTGGAAGATAAATGGAGAACAATAAAAGTTTCTGAACTGTAAAAAGTTATAATTTCCTTAGATACACAAGACTTTGGAATTCACAAAGAAGAAGGATTAAAAAAGAAGGGATAACAAAGGAACGTTGACTATCAAACTATTTTATAGCTACACAATCCTAAACAATATAAACTCATCATCTACTTTGCTGATGTTTTCCAATTATCATAAAGATAAAATACATCAGATAAGTAAATATTCTTTTATTTTTCTTCTAGGTATTAAGAGATACTCAAAATGGGATTTCAAGAGCAAAAACTACTTATTTTCGTAAAATACTAAATGAAACATTATGACCATTTTATATTTTCTTCTTAAAGTAGAAGAATACAAGCAAGAACACTATAGGATACAGAAAATTAATTTTTTAAAGACTAGAGTGAATAGCCTTCTCCTATGCTGAAATGCTAAGAAACAACAAATATTCTACTTACAGATAGGTAAAGAGAACAAAGAATCGGTTAAAAAATATGTATTGTTTGCCCATGAATAATAGTAAAATTGTTAGTTATTAACTAATATTTACTATTAATGTTATAATAATTTTTAAATACAATTTCATTGTTTAAAAATTGAGTGTTCTCATTTTTTTTTTAATTTCTAGCCTATCTTGAAATCCTGGCAATTGCAGCAATTCTGACCTCATACTTCCAGAAGATAAGGATAAGTCAAATTACATGAGTCAAGAATTCTGAATTTCTAGACACCCTTCCTAGTTTAGTTCTCTATATTACATTTGTTTTCCCTCTAAATGTTTGAGTTTGTGACCCTTAACTTAGATTTTCTGCACCAAACATTAATGACTGAGCCAGATCAGGGCAAAGGGGTAAATTATAATTCAATGTTAATTTTATTATTCCACATTCTCTCCCTGCAGTAGAGTGGAAATGCATATATGATTCAAAATTAATGATGATATATACAAGCATGGATTAAAAGATATAGTCTTTCCATTTGTATGTATAACTTGCATCTGTCAGAAGATCATGTTGGTAGAGGGGAAAGGAGATCCTTATGCAATGCTTTTCAAATAATATTGTATAGTTAGTCACTTTAACTTGTACATATAAAAGAAGCTTCCTTCACAGAAAAGCTTGTGACAGTCTTGTGTAAGGAAGAAAGTTACAACTACCGGGCCATTGGGCAGGGGGAGGAAAAAAATACAGGGAAGCTATGTGACTCATCCACTTTTTTCAAAGCCAAGCATATTCTCTAGTTTTAGCCAAAATGTGCTCTACTAACAGAAACTCTTGGAAAGAAAGGTAAAATAAAGAACTTTTGTCCTCAGTAAGGCTCATTGTTGTTTAATATTTAAGAATTTCGAGTCAAGTTATTACATTCTCTTACACTTTAGGCCATGGAATGTGAAGCAAAAGCTTTTATTTCAATGATGAGATTGAGACAATGAAGGGGGATTTTTTTGAGGGCGGTACTGGGGTTCAAACTTAGGGCCTTGTGCTTGCTAGGAGAGTGATATACTAATAAGCTAAATCCTCAACCCTAAAGGGGATTTTTTATAAATTAACTGACTTTTTTACTTTCTTCAGGATTGAAGGAAATGACAAGATTTGATCGAGTTCTAAAATAGAAATTAATTCCTATTAATTTGAGACAATGAAAGGACTGTAGTAGGAGAGTACAGAGCAAGCTCCAGGAGTGGTGCTTCAAGATGAAACTCAGAAAGAGGATGAACTCATGTGAAACAGCAAGAGACTTCAAAAAAGTGGCTTTCAGGAGTCAATATTTGGTTTTGTCCTCCCCCTACCACCCCGTGTAACATTGTTATTATTGTTGCTGGCCTCATTTTTAGTAGAATTTATTAAGCATTACTGTCTAGATTCAATAGTGCTTTGGTAAATAGAAGGGTCTGGGCTGCATTTCCCAGGAATAAAACCAAGTTGGATGCGCAGGGCAAAACAATACTGGCAGTTTGGGAGCAGTTATAAGAGAGGAATGGTGAAGAAGTCCATGGCATGAATTCAAAGTGAGAATTGAAATAACCATTAGGACAGTATAAGCTTAACCTGGAAATGCTTAGAAGCTTGTAAAAGAAGAAATAAACATTTCTGCAATCACTCAAGTTATTTTAAAAATATAATTAGGTGAAAAATAAGAAAGACAATAGGCCCAACCATCTGTAGAATTTAGGAATTCTTGGTGTCATTGTTTCAATATATTTTAAGGACTTTTTCTGTGATTAAGTCCAGATACTGTTGCTCATTCATTTTTTTTTATTCCCGCTTATGTAATTGTTATGTATTATACCCCTTGAAATTCTCAAATGGGTAAGTGATATACATATTTAGGGTGAGAATATGGTAAATTGGAATAACCCTGTCTGATAAAATTTAATTTTCCAAACTCAAATTTATTCTTTTGAAAATATAAGAACACATGTATCCTCTCAAGGAAATTTTAGAAATTTGATTCTAATGTCCAAGTATGTGTTGAAAGAGCTAAAATTCACTTTGCTTGAAGGCTTACCAAAAAAAGACACATAAAATACATTGAAAGTTATGGTGACAAAATTTGAAAATTCTCTTCCAATATTGAGCCTTTAATTTCCTGACTTTATTGAGCCTTTATTTCCTTTCCTCCATTATGAATAAAGTATACTAAAATAAAGGTATTTTTATGTTACATTATAACATGATCTTCTATGTAATCTTGTCCCTTTTCTTGTTTTACTTTTTTATATATTTTGTGGATGATGGTTTTTGGAAGCATTTTTCATTTGTTGGGGAGTTATTCATATTTCCTCAAGGGTTTTTTATTTGTTTGTTTGTTTTGTTTTGTTTTGTTTTGTTTTGTTTCAATCCAGGGTAATGTTAAGGCAATCCTGACTGGTTGGAAGAGAGGGAGTCATGAGACAGTGAGACAGGAGTCTGAGATGCCTTTTAACTTAATCCTGTCAATCTGATAAGAGAGTATACAAACTCCATGGCTCAGAGGTCAAAAAGGCCCATACGGTGCAATTTGCTGTCTGTAGTCTGCTATTGGTTTTCCTACTTTACCCACTGAAGTGACTTGCCTCACCATCAAAGACACACTGCTCTAGACACAGGATAATTAAACCGTTGTCATTTCTCAGGGACCATGACTGTTCTGGCTTCTTGGTATCACAAATGAAGAATTGAGCAGAACACACAGAAGTAGAAGAGAAAGTATAGATTTAGCAAAGATAGACTCCTCAGGGTGGGAGCAGGCCAGTGAAAAGTGTTTATGGCCCCAAAGAAGTCAGGTGTCAGAAACTGTATGTGGTTTTTACAGGGAGGGAGTAGCTCTTGGCACTGACATTACTACGCTCCAGTTAGGGGCAAGTCTCCTCCTCTTTGCTGCAGGAGGAATTTTCCTCAGGTGGACCTTCCTGGAACTGTCATGGACCCCAAAGCCCAATGGCAGGGGTCGAAACCACAATACAAATGAGAATATAATTTATTATAATTAAATTGGCGTTACATTCAGTTTTCAAAATATTTTATAGATCCACACATCATCAGACACTCTGTGGATTTTAGAGAGCTATCTGTCTTAGGCCCTCCGAAGCCTGTGGTGCATGTGCTGTCCTGGACTTTACCAGGCATGGTCTGCTTGTTGGAGTTGGATGCTGTCTGTGGTTTGGGGGAGCTAGCTTCCTCTTTTACCCTCTACCCCCAGCCCATGCCTACTTCCTCCAGGACACTCTCTCTCTCTCTCTCTCTCTCTCTTCTGCTCAAGAAGTGGCATCAATATCAGTCATTTTACCTTTGCTCTTTCTCAGTGTCACACCAAGTCAGCTGGGGTAGAAGAAGACTGTATTTTGCCACAGATGCATCTGATAAGCAGATGTTCTATTTATAGAAATTTTAAAAATACTCAGACAGAAAGCAAAAGTGGTTCAGCTCTTAGTTTTATTATGCCAGCTTTTACAGCATTGTCATGACAAATCAATGCTCCTGCAAGTGTTGACTGCTCTCACTGCCCCTCCCATTTCTGACACATCACTGCCTTTTTTTCCCTACTGTTTTCTTTTTTAATTTAATTAGCAAATTGCTTAGAATCATGAACAAAATATCTAGACAATTGGAGTTCAAAGACTAATTCTACAACTAACTAGCTATATCTCCTTGGCCAAACCACTTAACTAGTATGTGGCTATATTCATAATATCTTTTTCATAGACATATTGTCATAATTTAATGAATTATTTATAATAGTTATAATAATATATTAGTTATCATTATTATAATTTTTATTACTAATATACCAGTAACATACTTATATAATAGTATGTTAGTAACATGCTAATAGGGGGTCGAGACAGGGTCTCATATTGTAATTCAGGCTAGCCTTGAACTCACTATGTAGCCCAGGCTGGGCTCGAATTCACAGTGATCCTCCTGGCTCAGCCTCCTGTGTGCTGGGATTACAGATGTGTGCCACCATGCCCAGATTAATATACTATTAATATTTATTTTGGAACTGTTTGGAAGAAAGAATTATCCTAAGATTTTATTAATTTGAAATTTGGTTGCTGGAATATTTGTCACATTTGCATGACTTCTGGATATAAACATAAAAATGTCAAAGTAGAAGAAACTAATCCCCTTCGTATAGTTTAATAAACTGTGTATCAAAAGAGGAACCCCTGAAAAAAACTGATTTTGCATAGAAAATCTCAAAGTGTGAGAGGTAGAATATCATTTGGGTATTTATGGAATGGAATGGCTACTTTATGTTAGATACTGTAGGAGATACCAATATCATCTCTACCTTTCTAATCTAGTGCACGCTGATGGATGAGAGTAAGTCATGTCAAGTTTTATGTATTTACAATGTGAAACCTTTATTGACAAAGGGAGTAATTGTTTATGGACCACAAAATTATTTCTCAATATTAAATCTTCACAAACTTTCTGCATGTAGGACTTCAAGAAGCCATTGCCTATGTCTCCACATTGTTATTTAAAATGAACTGTATTTGATAGTGAAAGACAAGAAGTTACCTAAATATTAAATGAATAATTTGTGTAACAGGAGCTCATAATAGAAGAATAAAAGATTAAAATCTTTGAGAGATGGTGACCTTCAATCATATTAAAAATAGATAAGATGCTATTTTAAAAGGCTTATTTGATATGACTAAACAAAATTTTTGCTGTAATTTTATGTTACTTCTTTTAAATACATTTCTCATATTTCAAAATTTAGAATGACTTTCATGAAAACAAAACATACTCATGAAGTGAAGCAATATTGTCTCAGATTATTATTGTCAGTCTCAGTCTAGGATTTATATTCTATGAGTTAAATTGATCAACTGCATTTATATCCATTTATTAAAATGGCCTATTGGGATTAAATAATCTAAAATAAATAAAATGGTATGTTAATTTATTATTTCTTTTTAGAAAATACAAGGTCAATTTTCTTTCATTTTATGAGACACTTGGAACACTTAAATATGTGTGATAGTTAACTGATTGTGTCAATTTGAGTAAGAAAAACCCAACTAAATTGATTCAGTATAGATCTGGGTGTGGAAGACCCACCCTAGGGAGGATCATTGCCAGAATTTTATAAAAGAGAAAGGAAGAACGAAGGCTGCTGCTTCTGTTTCTTCAGAGGGGCTCCAGTCTTTGCCTTCGCCTTGGACGTTGTCTTCAGTCTTCCCACACAGACCCTTCAGTGTTCCCTTGCAGACCCTTCGGCCTCTTGATACAGACTCGCATGGGACACTACAGTGAGCTCCTGGCCTTCTACTGGAGCCTTCAGGTCTCCAGCATGCAGACAGCCCTTTTGCCCTCTTCCACACCTGACTCTGTGGGCGGCCATTGTAAGCCAATCTTGTAAATTCTTATATATTGGTATATCTTGTATTAAATCTGTTTCTCTACTAAGCACTGACCGACACAATAGGTAAAACAAAATAATAGAATATAAAACATAGTCTTTGTGTTTCTTTTTAAAACACCACTCCGTACGTTCTACTTAGAATCCTAAATAAAATCAGGAAATATTTTTCTAGGGGTATTTTTTTTTTTATAAAAGTGCTTTGTAACCTATTCTAAAAATAATGGTTCTTTGCATGAAGTGCAGGTAGCTTATTTGCAAATTAAATTATAAAGAGACAAGACCTTAAATTTAAAATGTTCAGATGCACATTTATTTTTAATAAAGCATTAATTTCTCTTTAAAATTACAGGTACTGTGGTATACTCATATTATTCTACAACTTACTGTTTTGT
Organism: Hystrix cristata; assembly: GCA_004026905.1. Taxonomy (NCBI): domain Eukaryota; kingdom Metazoa; phylum Chordata; class Mammalia; order Rodentia; family Hystricidae; genus Hystrix; species Hystrix cristata. The sequence continues at coordinate 21,026 of PVJO010018638.1, forward strand.
TCCCTTGAACTGGTACTTCATAGCAAAATACTCCGAACATAGAGAAATAGGATTATAATTAACATTCCTTACCTTGAAATACTTTGAGTGAAAATTTTCTTTTATCTTCAAGCGAAGGTAATAATTGTCTGAGACTTGAAGGTAGAAAAAGAAATAACGTGTGGTCTCAATATGTAGAGGTTTTCTTGAGTCTCTGATCCCAGTTCATTGTTTAAGGTGTTAGCCAACTGTAGGGAAATATGCTTTGACAGTTTCCTAAGTGCCCTACAGAATTAACTTAAGAGTATTTATAAAATTCAATTATCGAGAATTCAAAAAGATCTCTTTGGGGACTTTAGCATTTAAAATGCTTACATTTGTGTGCATTCACACTGACTGGTATGAGTGATTTTTTGAAAAACAAATGCCTTTCACAGTTTTTGTTGTTGTTGTTGTTGTTGTTGTTGTTGTTTTTAACCAAGACGTAGATGTTTTCTAGGGTGGCTTCTCATAGTATTTTCAAAACCTTGAAGATCGAATGAATTGTTTTGGGTTTTATTTCTAATAGGTATTATATAAGGGTTTTTCTTCTTTCGATTTCCTCCACTGAATCAAATATTCTCATTAAGTCTTATACTGATTTTAAAGGAAATTTTCTGGCTAAGGTAAAACTTCATAAATTATAAATCCAGTATTTAAATACAAATATACATTTATAACATTATAAACTTTCTCATTATTCAAAGCTAATTGACGGGGATATGTATATACAAGAATAAAGACGGGAACTGGGATGCTTTTATTTGCCAAACCCAGAAGTTAATCTTATTGGGATGCAGAAATCTAATACATCATGTGACTTTCCTGCTATTTAAGTGTTATTTCCTGTAGTAATTTTCTGTCACTTTTTAAAAAAAGAGAGCCCAGTAGGAGTCTTATTTCAGTCTACCTCGAAATATGGAACATTAAACTGGCAGAATTAACATATTCAGGTGGTCTACAATTGATTTTCAAGGAATGGTCTGTTGTAGAAAGTTTAGGCTCTTATTCCTAATCACATATAGTCCTCTTAATATAAGAAACAGGGGCTAGGGATTTAGCTCAGTGGTTAGAGTGCTTGCCTTGCAAGCACAATGCCCTGAGTTCGATCCCCAGCACCAAACAAACCCCCCCCCCAAAAAAAAAGAGAGAGAGAGACAGTAGAGGGAGGGAAAGCACATTGCATCTCTGCCACATTTTGATGCTCAGGGACATTGTGATTGTGGACAGTTGTCATGGGTGATAATTATTTTTTTGTAATTGAGGCTGGTTGAAATTTGTTCCAAATTTTGGTATTTTGAAGCTCAATAGCATGTAATTTAACAATAATCTGTGTTATTAAATAAGGCCGGATATACCACAGTTAATTTATCCACTCTCCTACTGAATAATCTTTGTCTCTTCCAAGTTTTGGCAATTATAAATGAATCTACTATAAACACTCATGTTCAGGTTCTTTGTCCTTTTCTTTCTTTCTTTCTTTCTTTCTTTCTTTCTTTCTTTCTTTCTTTCTTTCTTTTCTTTCTTTCTTTCCTCCTTTTTCTTCTGGAAATAAATTTTCAACACTTTGTAGTAAATAAGGAGTATCATTAGTTTTTCATATGGTAAGAATACATTTAGTTTTGTAAGAAATTGCCCAAATCTCTTCCAAATCAACATTCACATTTTGCATTCCCACCAAAAATAAATACATTCTTGTTGCTCTACTGTTGCCAGCACTTCGAATTATCACTATTTTGAAATGTAGGTGTTTTAATATGTCTTCCATAGTACCTTAATGTTGTGTAATTTGCATTCCACTAATGGCACGTGATGTTATATATTTATATATTTCTTTGTAATGTTCACATATTCTGTGGAGTAGTGTTTGCTCAAGTATTTTGCCTGCTTTTAATCACTTTATGATTTTTCTAATTGTTGAGTTGTCCGTGTCATGTCTTTGTATATTTTAGACAAATGTCTTTAGAAGATAGGTCTTTCACAAATATTTTCTCCACGTTTGTGGCTTTTCTTCTCATTCTCCTGACATTGTTTTTCCCAGACTAGCAGTTTTTAATTTTACTGAAGTTCAGATTGTCAGTTTTTGCTTTCATATATTGTACATTTGGTGTCATGTCTAAATAACTTTACTGGACTTAAGGTCACCATTCTTCTACAGTTTCTTCTAGGATGTTTATAATTTTGCATTTTACCTTTAAATCTATGATCCCGTTTGAGTTAGTTTCTGTAAACTGTAGAAGTTCTGTGTCTAAGTTCACTTTCTACATAGGGATGCTCAATTTTTCTAGCACTATGTGTATACTATACTTGCTTGATTGCACCATTTTGCTTCTTTGTTAAAGTTCAGTCAGCTATGTTTGTGCAAAGCTATTTCCAGACTCTATTCTGTTTCACTGACCTACTTGTATATTCTTTTAGAAATACTACCCTGTATTAGTTTCTTGGTTTTATATTAAATTTTAAAGTCAGTTAGTGTCAATCCTCAAATTTTGTTTTTCTCTTTTCTCTTCCAGCATTGAGTTGTTGATTCTGTATCTTTTGCCTCTCTCTATAAATGTTAGGATTGATTTGTTAATATACACAAAATAATTTGCTGGGATTTTTATTGTACCTAAAGGTCAATATGAGAGCAACTGACATTTTGAAAGTATTGTGTACTAGTACTTTTAGATTTCTGGGCATACGTGAGTTGTTTTGTTTTGTTTTGTTTAAATCATATGGCTATCTCATTCCCAAAATTTTCCTTCTAAATTTTTGTTACATCTCCTGTGTACTTCAACTGGTATTATATCTCAGTCAGCTGAGATATTAAACTGCCACCGATTATTTCCTGAACAATCCCATAGAAAAGCTTTTCATGCTGAAAGATTCTGAGCCAGGTAAAATAAAGACAAGCCCACTGAGTAGGTGTTTCCATGGAGCCACCACAATGGTCAAAAAATGATAGTTCCATGACTGTGTGGAGTAATGGCCAGAAATGAACCTGCTCTTTCTCCTCTAGTAGCTCCTAGGCTGTTGGGGAAAGTAATTGTTGATTAGTACAAGAGGTGTGTAAAAACTGATTTTGAAATTTTTGCTGCTGTGCTTATTTCTTTTATGAAGATATTGATTTTCAGGGAGCCTCACTCCAAAATTCTAGAAGTGTTTCTCTGCTCATTTTCTCATAAATAAGTTTTCGTCTCCATTGTCCTTCAAAACTACACTTGCAGAGTGTTCCTTACAAAATCACCAAAGGTATTCCATGGAAAACTATGTCAGATCATAAAATATTTCACCGACAAATTATGATGGCTTCCCACCTCATTCAAATAACCCAAACGCCTTATTCAAGTTGACATGACACTAGTATTTCTGTCTCTTTTTACCTAACTTCCTTGTTAGAATTTGAATGTTTGTTTACTCATCTGTAGTCACACTGGCCTCCTCCTATTCCTGGAATAGGCCAGATATGCTCTTGTCAGTTAACAGTCCTTACGGTTTACCTCTAACATAATCACAGTGTTTATTGCGCCACATTCTAAAGATAACTTCTCAAATATTATGTCACTTAGCCACTTTTTTTCTTATGTACTTAATCCTGTTAGAATGTGTATGTGGTGACAATAGGAATATCATTTTGAAAACTGCTGCATGCTCAATTTTTAAAGTAATCTCAGGAATTTAGTGGAATTTACTAAAATATTTGTAGAATATCTAAATAAAATGTTATCTAAAATTAATGGAGATAAATGAATAGTCTTTATTGAATAATGTTTTATATTTTAAGTGCATAGGAGATCTTAAATGAGAGATTTTTTGTGAATTAGAATTAGTGAATCTTAAATTGTGTTTGACAGATAAAAAGCTTTTAGAAAAGAAAATTTGCATTATGAAAGATAGAATGACAGAAATGCAAAGGCATCAGTAAAAATTGAACTTTTAAAGATGAAACATTCATCCCTCTTGGGAAACCGTGCAGTTTTTTAGGTTAAGATTTTGGGGGGAAAAAGACTGACTGTCAGCGCTTCCCTTTGTCTTAGCTTTGGTGCAAATATGGTGCTACTCTGTGGAAGTACTTGCAAATTTACAGAGAAAATTTGTAACAATGACTTTGCTTGCATTGATTTCAATTAGGCATTTATTTCCAAGGTTCATTTGGCTATAGATACTATACTGAATGAAAAATTTAAGAGATTTTTTTGCATCAACTAAGACATTTTGACATAGATCACCAAGCACTAATTCATTAGCAATACACGCTAAGCTCTCATCAGATCATACTACGTGGAAAAGTTTATAGGTGCATCTTCCATGAAGAACCAGACAGTGTAATGAAAAAAGAAAAGCTTCTTCAGCTTACTGTATTTTTAGGTCATCTTAAAAAAAAAAAAAAAGCTCTATTTTTCTTCCAAAGAAACACATTTTGTGTTGTGTGGAACAGCGGTTTAAACAGTCAATTTGCTGTATTGAGAAATGTAGTACAATGAGATTCTATGTATGAGTTTTACAGAATTAGGAAAGAAAAATAATCGAACTTTTTCTCTTCTTCCTCTATTGATATCTCAGTGCCTAATAAAGGAGTTGCCTGGCAAGAATGGATATTGAATCAATGAATGAAATTAATGAATGACAGAGTTGTAAGTGAAGATATAGATCACAGGGCACTAATGGTAGACAAAAGTTTAATTTAACTGTTAAATTCTTCCTCAAATATTCATTTCTCATTCACTATAATTTAGAGAAGATTTTATATTCCCAAACTGATCCTCAAAACCAAGATTACAATATCTTCTTGTTTTAGCAAATTCCTAACACATTTATTTTTTTAAACTTTAATTTATTATATTAGTACATGTTTGCAACTCACACAGTTTACAATCCCCATAGGGAGTAGTTAGATGTACCTATCACGGCTTGTTTTTTTTTTTTTTTTTTCCTAATCCCCTTCCCCTTCCTTCCCCCTTCCACGCCCTCCTCTGATTCTCCTATCACCTTTTACATACTTATTGATATTATTTGTCTTAGCTCATGTTGTGGCATATGCTTACACTGATTGGAGTTATTAGAATATGGCACATGGTGCATCTTTATCCTCTCTCAATTCTTAGCAATTTTAGGTCACAACAACCTATGTGAATTGGACGGAAACTATGGAGTTTGTTCTTGAAATGCAAGCAAGTAAACCAGTAGACATGAGCCTGTATACAATTATAAGGGTTTCATTAATATATTAAACCTCATCCTTCAACCCCCAGTTAAGGACTCATGAAATCAAGGACAATATTTGGTCACATGGAATTATCCTAATGCGTAATTCTCCATTTTGATGAGCTTATAACTTTAAAAGGTGACTTAATTCAGAAAGCAACAAGAAACTACTTAAAGGAAATCTACTTTTCTGAGTATCATTTAAGGCTTTAACATATAACTTAATTTTGAATCATTACACACTTATCAGACCATGTTGATTTGCCTTTCAGAACTGTAGATTCATAAGACAAAGTATTTAAATAAAAATCAACCATATTTCTATATGAGTGTATATTTATCAACATATTTATTCATTCAATAATATTTACTAAGTTTCTATTGTCTATAAGACAATAAGAAAACAATACTCCACACACTGCAGCAGGAAGTTCAATCACATCCTGAAAGCCCAGTAATGTATTATACTGTGTAGGATACAAGATGAAAACATTTTATTGTATTAAAAAAGAGCAACAATTTGTAATTTGGAGAGGACAGAGAAGGTTAGGGAGCGAGATAATGTCCTGGTCCCTGTTATATTTGATGAAGTTTAAACTGATCATGGAATAATGGGGCTTGGAGAATGACAAGTTTAGAGGCACAGAGACTATATTTTAAGCTACAGAACACATACTGTCATAGTTATAGCATATAATTTTATGACCACTGTAACAAATAGTAGTTCATATGAAAGGGAGGGTTAAGCTCAATATAAAATTGTATTTTTGCCACTGGAAACTGGATTACACACAAAAAATAAAGTATTATAAAGGTAAAAGAATTATGTTCTAACAATGATTGAATATTGAATAATAATAGAAAAGAATCATGACAGTTCAATATATGTTCTGACAAATGTTGATATTTAGGAAAAAACAGGAATGACTTGAAGAAAAAGCCTATGGGAAACGTATTGAATTTGATGAATGCTGAAACCAAAGTTGGTAAGAACTGTTAAGTGTAGCCTTGTATCAAAGAGGCTTGCTCCAATCCTCAGAGTTCTGTTAACATTAGATTATTACCAAGGCACTTGCTTTAGACCAGAGGAGTTAAGCTGTGCAGTTTCTGTCTTCAGTTCTCTCAAACAAATTTTCTGTTGAAGCGAGTAGAGAGACAAGTAAACCGTGACAGGAAAAGCATTCCAATTGAAAATCTGTTTGAAGTACAGAAGGACAAAAACAATGTCTCCTCATCTCTGTTAGACCTGCTGAGATTGCTGGAAATCTAAGAAACTTAAATGCGAAGTATTTTTTGTGTGTACCAGGGCCTTGATCTGTCTGTGAGAAAGTTATATCATACTTGCTTATTTTCGTTGTATACATTACACAAGCAGAAAGCCAGGCCATAAGGGCATAAGGGGAAAGTAAGGAAACTGGAAGAAAATGTCTGTAGCTTGTCAGTTCTTTCCTCTGTGCACAATCTATTCTTTGTGCAAAAGACAGGCATCAGGTCATTTTATCTTCACCTGCAGTTAACACTTTCTAGCTGTTAGAATGTAATAGCATAAAACAAACTAAATAAAAATAATTTTAAAAAGATAAATGAGAAAAATAAAAAAAGAGATTGATGATATTTCTTTAATAACAAGAGTCATAAACATATGCTAAGAAAAACACCTAAATATTACAATGAACTGCACAATGTATATTAAGATACTGCCAAAGATTGTCATGAAGGAAGACTGTTAAAAAATATCATTACTAATAAAATTGAAGACATTGCTTCCAAAAGTACTGGATCAATAATATCATTTATAATTCATATGAGAAAATTAGATATAAATTTGGATTATTTTTCTATTTGACTGCCAGATACTACTGACCTTTAGAATAAATTTGCCGGTGTTACTTTCTCATTAATATTGAATGTTCCAAACTAGCTGTCAAGTAGACTTTCTTGACTTTTGATTTTGGATGTCATTTGCTCTTGATTGTATTGCAGCTCATATTTAACCTGCAGATGAAGCACATATTCAAACAAATATCATTACTAATTCCAATTTAAAATTGTTTTGATTTGAATTAACTTCATTTTCATAAAATTTTGGAAACAAGTTTTTAAAAAGACTAAATCAGTTCTTGATATTAACTTCTGTAATTCTAATGTTTTATCTCACAATTATTAATATCCATGTAGTTTTTATATTCTTAAAAGGTGTTTTACATCATATTGAATACAATTAGATTTAATATAATTCTGTAATTTATTCATTTTACTTGTGTCAATTGGGTCAGAATCACCAATTTTAATAAATGGTGTGTCGTTTTTTCTTTCGAATGAATTCCTTTCAAAGTTGAAGCCAGTGTTTTGATGGATGGAAATGTATCTGAGAATGAAGAAGGTCTTGAAAGCCAGAGAAAACAGAGAAATTACCTTAGTTTAACAGTCAGAGAAAGTCTGGGTTAAACATCTAACTTTTCCATTTAATACAAGTGGCCAGATTAGAGAGGCTTGTTTTTATTACTAGGGTGAATTTTTTGTGAGATAAAGATAAGACACGATTGCCAAAAATGCTAGCGTCCTCTTGGGGCACTTCAGTAGTGCATGGTAACCTGAGGCAAGAAAGACAATACATTAAAATGCATTTTCTTTGTCACCTATTAATCTATATATCTATTAGTCTATTAATAAGCTTATCTATATAAAATCCTTTCTGTTTATTATTATATATTATCATATATATTCATGTGTGTGTGAGTGTGCCCGTGTGTGTGTGTGTAAAAAAAATTTAATACAGTTCAGGCTCAACTCATATAACCGAAGTTTAAATAATTGTTCTAATTATTAACTGCTGTGTGGCTTTGAGTAATTAACCTTTTTAAACCTCACTTTTGTCATCTGTGCAACAATCTTCATCAAATTCTTCATAAATTTATGAATAATTTTACATAATTGCAGAGAACATTTTCAATAAATTGAACATATATTAAGGCTAGCTGGTTCTCATATATACCAGATACACACAAAACAATCCAAAAATACAGCATTTTATCGGGAACAAAAAGCACATAACTATTTAAAAATAATTGTCATCTTTTTCTATATATGACCTTTTTATTTCTTTCTCTTGCCTGATTGTTCTGGCTAATACTTTGAGTGCTATGTTCAATAGAAGTGTTGTTAGTGGGCATCCTCATCTTGTTCCTGATTTTAGAGGGAAAGCTTTTAGGTTTTCCCCATTCAGTATGATGTCGGCTGTTTGTCATAAATAGCTTTCATCAAATTTATTTATGGTCCTTCAGTACTTATTCTTTTCAGAGTTGTTACCATGAAGGGTGGTAGATTTTGTCAAAAGTGTTTCCTGAACCTATTAATATGATCATTTTTTTTTTATCTTGCTTCTGTTTTTGTGTTGTATTACAATTATTAAATTTACTGTGTTGAGCCATCCTTGCATCTCTGGGATGAAACTTATTTGGTCATGATGTATGATCTTTCTGATGATGACCTACATTCTGTTTGCTAATATCTTGTTGAGAATTTTTGTGACTATGTTTTTTAAGGAGATTGGCCTGTAGTTTTTCTTTTTTTTTTTTTTTCTTTTTTTAAGTTGCATCTTCATCTGGTTTTGGAATTAGAGTGATGTTGGCTCCCATAAATGAATTTGGAAGCATTCTGTCCCATGTTGCTTTGAAGAATTTGAGGAGTACAGGTGATACAACATCCTTAAAGATTTTGTACAATTCAACAGTGAATCCACCAATTCCATCAAAAAACTCTTAGATTTAACAATCAATTTCAACAATGTAACAGGACACAAAATCAGCACTCAAAAATCACAGCATTTGTAAAATAGAAAAGGGTTGGGGGTTTAGCTCAGTGGTAGAGCACTTGCCTAGATAAGCACAAGACCCTGAGTTCGATCCCCAGCACCCCCCCCAAATACACCAAACCAAAAAAAAAAAAAAACAGAACAAAACATATCATAGCATTTATGTACACTATTAATGAACCCAACAAGAAGGAAATTGTGAAAACTACATCACTTTTGGTAGCACTAAGGAAAATGATACCTAGCTATCAATCTAACCAAGGAAGTAAAAGATATCTACAAAGAAAACTACAGTACTCTGAAAAAGGAGAGTGAAGAGACCATGAGAAAACTGAAAGATGCCCCCTCCTGCTGTTTAGGCAGAGCCATTATTGTAATAACTGTTATGAAGGTTCAGGATAATTACAAAACAAATACCGACAGCATACTTCACTGATGTAGAAAAATCAATACTAAAATTTATATGTAAACAGAAGAGACCCAGAATAGCAAATACAATCTATTTTATTTATTAGCACGTGTTTACAGTGTATGTATTTTACAATCCTCTTGGGGAGTTGGTACATGTACATAAAACAGCTCATTTCATTTTTGTAATGTCCTTCCTTCTTTGCTTCCTCTCTCCTTCTCTGATTCCCCTTCATCTCTTTTAATTCTTACTGATATCATTCATCTTATTTCATGTTTATGGCATATAATGTGCACTTCATTGAGGTCATTAGGATCCTGTAAATGGCATATCTTCACTCTATTTGCTTGTCCCTTCTTCTTCACTCCTCGGCTTGGTCCTCTAGACTCCTTCCCTTCTGCAAAAGTTCCATTCCCTTGTCTCCTTTTATTTCTCTTAGTTTGTACTTTGCCTTAATTAAATGAGAGATATATGTTATTCAAATTTGAGTATCTGATTTATTTCACTCTACATTATATTTTTCAGATGCACCAATTTTCCTACAGACATCTCAAATTTGTCTTTTATAACAGAGTAGAATTCCATTATGTATAACAATTTCCTTATCCAATCATCTGTTCATGTATATACAGGTTGCTCCTGATATTTAGCTATTATGAATTATGCTGCTCTAAACATTGGTATTCATGTACTGCTGCAGTGTGATGTCTTTAGCTTTTTGAGGAAGATACCTACAAGAAGGATAGCTGGGTCATATGGGATTTCTAATTTTGTTTCTTTGAGAACTCTCCATACTGATTTCCACAATGGTCGTACTAGTTTACATTCCCACCCACAATATAGAAATGTTCCATTTTTACCACAGCCACGACAGCGTTTGTTAATCTTTGATTTCTTGAGGGTTGCCATTCTTTGTGGAGTAAGACGGAATCTTAGTCCTGTTTTAATTTGCATCTCTTTAATGGCCAGGGATGATGAAGTTTATTTCATATATTTGCTGGGCATTTGTACTTCATGTCGAACCAGAAGAAACTCAAAATAACAAAATCAATCTTGAGCAGCAAGAGCAAAGCAAGAAGCATTGCATTATGTGACCTCAGGCTACACTCCAAAGCAACAGCTAGAAAATGACACAGTACTGTAACAAAAAGGGACATGTGGATCAGTAGAACAGAAAAGAGGATACAGAAACACCTCCAGACACATTTAGATGTTTGATCTTTGACAAAGGGACCAAATACATTGGAGGAAAGAGAGCCTATTCAACAAATGAGATTGGAAAAACTGGATATCTGGTTGCAGAAGATTGAAACTGGACTCATATCTCTCACCATGTGCCAAACTAAAAGCAAAATGGATCAAAGATCTAAATATTAAAACAGAAACATTGAAACCTACTGGAGAATAACATAGATAAAACACTTTAAGCCATAGATATAGGAAAGCACTTTCTAAGCAGAACCACAATTGCACGAGAAGTAACAGCAAGAATTAACAAATGGGACTACAGCAATTTAAAAAGTTTCTGTACAACAAAAGAATCAGTTAGTAGTGAGAAGAGACAACCTAGAGAATGGGAATGTAAGAACTCAAAAAAATTAGACCACCTTTTAAAACAAACAACTCAATCAAGAAATGTGCAAGTGAAATAAACAGACACTTCTCAGAGGAAAAATGCGAATTGCCAACAAATATATGAAAAAATGTTCAACACCCCTGGCCATTAAAGAAATGCAAATTAGAACAATCTTGAGATTCCATCTTACTCCAGAAAAAATGGCAACCACCAAGAAATCAAAAAATAACAAATGCTGGCACGACTGTGGTGAAAAAGGAACCCTCCTACATTGTTGGTGGGAATGTAAATTAGTACAACCTTTTTGGAAATTCCTCAAAGAAATAAAATTTGAAATTCCACATGACCCAGCTATCCCCCTTCTAGGTATCTTCCTCAAAGAGCTAAAAACATCATACTACAGTGGTACACATGCACCAGTGCTTTCAGCAACAGAATTCATAATCACTAAATTTTGGAAGCAGCCTGTGTAGACATTAGCAGATGATATTGGATAAATAAAATGTGGTATCTCTACATAATGCAATACTACTGGCCTATAACAAAGGACAAATTTGAGACATCTGTAAGAAAATGGATGCACTTGGGGATTTCAGCATTGAGTGAAATAAACCAGACACACAAATTTAATACCATATAGTGTATGTCATTTGAGGAAAGCAAGATAAAGCAGGATGATTGCAAACTGCATGTACTGCAAACATGCAATAATAAAAAATAAATATCATCAATTTTATGGAATAGTAATTTAAAAACTCCAGTGACATAGGCATGGCAATTCTCTCTAAGGGAATGATTCTGAAACATGATCAAATCTGGGCTACATAAAATTAGCCAATTCCCAAGCATTTAAAATTTAGAGAACTTCGTTGATAAATGGTAAGTTATCACCCCTCCGACAGGGCATTTCTGCTTTCAGTGACTCTAAGCAAAAATCTAAACAATTTGCATGATTTTTGGTGATGGTTCTTAGTTGTGAGCTTAAATAAAATGTCAAATATTCAGAGAAACAAACAACCATGAGGGTCAGGGTGAGTCAGCAAAGGCAACAGTTTAACATGAAGTTCCTCTAAAAGAACACTGTTTTACTCTCCTTGAACACCATTTCTTCTTAATATAACTTACTTTCTTTCTTTTCTTTTTTTTTTTTTCCAGAACAGGGGATAGAAATCAGGACATTTTCACTGAGCTATATCTCCAAACTTTTTAAAAAAAACTTTGAGACAGAATCTCCCTAAATTGTCCGTGCTTGGCTCAATCTTTCAATCTTTGTACCTCAGTTTCCCAGGGCTGGAATTACAGGTGTGCAACATCATGCCCAGCTACTTAAATTTTAGGTCTTCACTTAAATGATCATTGTTTGGGAAATGTCCTTTAGCAGTGGTGGTGAACTGATGGCACACACATCATTTGATTTTCTTTTAAGACAAAAGATGTTAATATATGAGGATTTTTTTTTTCTAAACGACAAGCTCAGTATTCAGGTTTAATTGCAGTGTTGGCACTTTGTGATAAATAAGTGAGTTTTGGGTTGCAGTTTGAGCACTCATCTCTAAAAAGTTCACCATCACTGTCCTATAGTTTATAAACTAGATTTTTATTGCTGCTGATGTTTTCCTAGAGCCTTCCTTATTGCAAGAACATAATACAGTAAATATCTGATAGTTACTCCTATCAAGATATTTAGTTTCCCAGACAATGTTCAGTTGACCCTCTTGAGCCCTTAAATTTGCTGCTGGGGCTTTGAGCATGTAGAGCTCTTAGATTTCACTGAAGTATTTCAGGTTCTACCACGTTCGTATATTGCAGTTCAGTGTAAGATTTAATTTAGAAAAATGTCCCATTATTTTAATAATTTGAAAATAACTGTCAATAAAACCATTTATTCCTTCAACAAATATCAAACAATTGTTTTGTCTTAGAGAGTATTCCAGACATTATAGATATAATAGCTGATGGACAAAGTGTTCAGAGAGTTTACATTATGGAGAGGATATTTAACAATATCTATTGTTTTTAATTTTTTCTGTAATGCAAGTTGACAGTTCTCTAAAAATTTTAGCTGGAAGAGAGCTTAGACTTATTTCTAATCTCCATTTACACATAGGGAATGGAAGTCAAGAAAAGGAAGAAAGACTATAAAGATCACATTAATAATCTTGTGTCCAAATGTATGTTAGATTTTTCAGGTCAGTATACTCACATGCTTCTTGTGTAACAGTATCACTCTGTAGTATCATGTTTGCCTTTTGCTATTACTAATTTAGATGACTCAGATATAATTGGTTAAATCATCAGAGAAATTAAAATCTAAAGATTATGGGCTATGTTGACTTACTACACCTACAATGGTAGCAAAGCACAAATAGTATATAGGTGCTTGCTGATATAGGTAATTACTAAAAATCTGAGGTGCTTAATAAGAGAGGAGATAAAGTGGAGTCAAAATGTGCTCACTGTAGCCTACATTTTGCCAAAGGAAAACCTGATCATAAATAGGTAGATAGGAGCATAAATGCACTTCGAATTATAATCTCTTCACAGTGAGCACCCAAATATTTCGTTTGGTGATTTATTTTTCTTACAGAACCATGGCATTTCGTTTTTCATCTGAACTTGAAGATAAATTACAGGGAAGGAGTCAGATTTAAGTACTAATTTTCCTAAACTTCTTTAATCTGCAAGTGCATTCATTTGCCCATCCTCCTATGCATAAATGTTTAATTAAAATATATGTTTAACATGATGATACCCAGTTTCATTCATTTTCCAGAAAATAACATGATTTCCTTCTTATTTAGGAGTAAATGATCTTCTGTTGTGTGTGTATATATATATCTATTATATCTATATCTATCTATATATATATCTATCTCACTTTTCTTGTCTGTTCATCAATTGACGTGTATTTAGGCTTTTCACATAGATCACATACTGTTAATTACACTAGAATAAACAACAGTGTGTAGGTGTCATTAGAGTACGCTGATTTTAATTCCTTTGGGCATATACTGAGGAGCGGCATAACTGAACCATTTAATACCCTTAGTTTTAGTCTTTTGTGGAAACTCCTTACCGATTTCCTTAACTATACTAGATTGCATTTCCCCCCAGTGTTTGAGGGTTCTGTTTTCCCCACAGCATCCTCACCAGCACTTACTACTTTTTGTGTTTTTTTTTTTTTTTTAGCAAGAAGATTTACTGGTACATTTTATTTATTTTTTACCAAGAACATGTATGTATTGGTACATTGTACATAAACATAATGATCACATTCATCATAGTTTTTACCTGTACATGATATATACCCCCTTCCCCAGCCCTCCCTTCCACTCTCTCTCCCCTCCTTATTTACAATAGCTCTATTTATATTTTTTGCATTTTTTCCTTTCTTTTCTCTTTTCTTTCCTTCCTTTCCCCCTCTTCCTTCTCTAGTTCTATTCCCATTTGAACATTGTCTTTTTTTCCCACAATATCTATTATAATTTTTTGTCATTATTTACACTCACAGTTTCTCATGTCAGAGAAACAATTAGATATGTAGTCATGTGTTTCTGCTTTATTTCACTTAAGAGTATGTTCTCAAGGTACATCCATTTACCTATAAATGTTTCACATTTATCCTTTTTTATGCAGAGTAGTGCTCCACTGTATAATAAACGAACAAACAAACAAAAATATCTTTTTTAGTCATCCATCAGTTGTTGGGCATTTGGGCTGTTTCCAAGACTTAGCTATTACAAATTGTGTTGCTATGAACATGGTGGTGCATACGTCCTTGTGATATGACGATTTTAATTCTTCTGGGAAGATACCAAGCAGAGGAATAGCCGGGTCAAATGGAACCTCTAGTTGTAGCTTTCTGAGGAATCTCCACACTGATTTCCACAGTGGTTGGACCAGTCTGCATTCCCACCAACAGTGGAGGAGGGTTCCTTTTTCCCCGCAGCCCCGCCAGCACTTGTTATTGGTTGATTTCTTGATAATAGCTATTCTTTCTGGAGTGAGATGGTATCTTAGCGTTGTTTTGATCTGCATCTCTCGAATGACCAATGATGTTGAACATTTTTTCATATATTTATTTGCCATTTTTATTTCTTCATCTGAGAAATGTTTATTCATTTCAGATGCCCATTTTTGGAT
>PVJO010018639.1:0-36186 GCA_004026905.1 Hystrix cristata
GCTACACAAAAAGAAATTTTCTTTGTGATTGTGGAAACAGCAAGTTTAAAACTTTGGAATGCAAATTATTTCCTGACAAGGCAAAGGTAAATTCTGGTGATAAGTACAATGACAACTTGTTTTGCATTGTACTGCATTTGCAAGACACCTTATCCTGATTCTGAAGATGAGGTTCCAGATGAGATGATCCAGATGAGATGATCCAGTAACTGTGAAGACTGGTTCCGTGGAAGACATCTTGGTGTCATTTCCCCTGAGAATGGAGATTTCCAAGACACAGTGTGCCAGGTATGTATGAAATGTTGTTCTTTCTTTGGGCTTACACTGCACAACTAGGAAGGACCGAAATATCTACAGAGGATGATGGATTGGTGCTGAATGTTGATGGAACAGATGATCAGCAAGTTATCCACACTGAAAACGGAGATCAAGACGGTACCGTAAAAGAGGATGGGTGTTCCAGAAGAGGGAAAGGATACTGACAAGAAAATGAAAGCAGAGCAAAATAATGAACCATGGACCAGCTCTAGTTCTGAATTTGATCTCTGGACAGTGTTTAAGAATCAAAGCCGCAATACTCTGGCTGCAAACTTCGGGAGCTCTAAACTAAGCAGTTTGTGACAGAAGATACTGCCACCTATTGGGCCTTGAACTGGCATAGCAGGTTACACACGTGCCAAAACTTTGAGAATATAGACGACAAGCTAGATGTCCTGCTCCCAACAGATGAATATGACACAGTTTTGGCTTATGAGAACAAAGGCAAGTTTGACCAGGCGACTGAGAAAAGGGCCCCTTTAATGAATACTCTGCACAGTAGAATCCAGAGAGTGGAGCTCATTTGTTACTACAGTGACTTGAAGACTGAACTTCAAGACTATCTGAAGAGATTTGCAGATGAAGGCATGGTTGTTAAGAGAAGACATTCAGCAGTTCTTTGAAGAATTTCAGTCAAGAAAGAGAAGCGTGGATGGGATGCACTATTATTATAGCTAGAGTGAAGTATGGAGCGCTCACATTCAGACCAGTGAAAATGCCATTTACTGTTCCAGGATTAAAAGAGGTGTATCTCACACCAGGTCCCTCTACCATCCTCCTCCAGCCTCCCGCTCATTTCCTTCTTCACCACAGTTGCCACAATGGTTATGCTGATCTCATAGCCAGCGGCTTTCTTTAGTCAGCGAAATGCAGCTCATTCCACAGACTTAAGTCTCCTGTCCCAAAATACCCATGGTTTTCTGCTCATAAGCTTTAAGACGTTTGATTTGATTTTGAGAAACAAAATTGTTTTCTTGTGAAAGGATTTTCTTAACTTCTGAATGCGTGTTCTTTGCCGCAGAGCTGTCGCCTTCCAAGACCTCTGCAGGCCTTGCAGAAGGCTCTCTTCCTGCTGGCCTGAGCCTCTTTAGGGCCCCAGCCCATGATCCCTGTGCCTTGGGTCAAAGCCTCCTCCGCCTGGCCTGCCCTTCTCCCACCTCCTTGCTGTCTGAGGTTCAGTCCTGGCTCACAATAGTCTAGGAACTTAGAGTAGCCAGGACTGATGGTTTTATGACCAAGATGTCTGTCATAGACAGGAAGACTGATGACAGGGTTGAGGAAGCAAACTTCTGCTGTGAACTTTACTATAAAGTGAAATTTTTTTCATTGACAGTTCTACTGGTACTTGAGTATTCAGTTTTAGTACCGTAGCACTCACAGGGCTTCCTGGGAAAAGTCTGCCAGTCCACCAGCCCCTTTCTGTTGCCAACAAAATGACCGGATATAAACTCTGTGAAGGTGGTTTACAAAGTCCTCTAGATTTCCTTATATTATCAGAGATATTATTAAACATATTTAAAATGGATTGATTTTGTTATTGTTCTGTTATGAAAATGTTATTAGAACCCCAATAAGTTATTATCTTCCCTCTTGAATCTGTGCCAAAGACAAAAGACACTGACTGAGCTACTTGCGGTGAGCAGGGCAGTGACTGCCCTGCTTTGGAAGACTCAGTCTCTGTGGAGGATTCCAAACAAAGCCCTGGTGCGGATGAGTTGGTATACATAAATGTAACGTCCACAGCCACTTCTCGATGACTGAGATCTTCTGAAGATCGCACAGAATGTTGTATAAAACCCTGTTTTTGAGGGGAAGTCCCTTCTGTTGGTGGGAAATCTCTTTAAAGCCCCCCAGTCTGTCTGGAAAACAACATTTGGTAATTACAGAGCCCTCTGTTCCTTCTGACGGAACCCTCAGTCTCCTCATCAGTAAGGTAGGAAGAACAGTAATACGAACTTCATAGAGCTGTTAAAAATGAAACGGGTTGATGAGTATATGTAAAGCATCAGATAAATATCAGATTTAATGGCTATGTAATTAAAATATATCTTAAGTGTGATTTTCCCAAGTACCCATTAAGGACCTAGTACCTAGTAAGTGCTCTATGGTATTATTTTTTCTCTGGAGCTGACATTTCAAAAACATTGCTCTGTCATTGATATTAATCTCTTCTTTCTTGTCTACACCAAATCACTTTTCTCCTGCAAACAGCAGTGAATCTGGCCGAATAAGGCCTTTATCACAAGCCAAGAGGCCGAGGACGACGATGGAGAGCTGTGCCAACAATCTATCCATTTATCATTCCTGAAGAGATAAAGAAGACGTTTGTGAAGCATCTACTTATGGGCCTAGAATTCTAAATTACATCACCCATAAATCTAAGCTCCCCTTGAGTGGGACTTATACCTGAGCATGAAAGCTGAAGAATAATGGTGTTATTTATCTGCGTAAGCCCTGTGTACGGCAGACACCCCAGAATTAACATTGATAATGAAGACTGCTGAAGAAGCCATGGCCATTCTAAATCAATTCAATCTCTGATGACAATCTCTGAGGTATAATTCAGACAGGAAATGAGAGGGCCTTTGACAGGAAATTCTCTGGTCATGGTTTGTTTTAGCAGCTTTATGTGGTTTTAAAGGGATGGTATTTCTTTTTTCCCCCGAGAACTGCAACTGTAGTTAGCAGGATTTTTTTAATTCCTCACTGGTAACTACTAGCTTTATCTTTTCTCCTTCAAAAATTTAACATCACATGGCATTTTAAATGTAGCTTCTATACCATTAGAAGAAAATCGGAATTGAGTGTTAGTATTGATTAAAGTAGAAAAATTTTTTATTTTAGATTAAACTGCCTAGTTATTGACTAAGGGGATT
This sequence comes from Hystrix cristata, assembly GCA_004026905.1. Lineage (NCBI taxonomy): Eukaryota > Metazoa > Chordata > Mammalia > Rodentia > Hystricidae > Hystrix > Hystrix cristata. The sequence goes on from PVJO010018639.1 coordinate 3,195, forward strand.
GAAGTGTTGCTTAATAACTTGTTCTTCTAAGAAGAAACACTTTAGATCCTAATGATGTTAAAAGTACAAAAAATCAAAACAAAACAAGCAAAAATCACTGAATGAATCTCAGACCAAAGTGAGTGTGCTCCAAATCACTCCAAATCACCTACTAAAGAAATGACTCATCAGAGAAAAGAAAAAACATTTCCTTGAAAAAGCAAGATCAACCAACAGCATATGACAATAATTTCCTGACGTTCAGATGATAAAGTATGCTGGATAGTCAAGGAGGACACGAGGATTCTGAAGCAAGACGTCTGGAAATGTGCCTAATCTTTGCTATACTAAAAAGCAGCCCTCCAGGAAACTTGTAAGGGGCTTCACTCTGGGAAGGATAAGAACTCTAGCAGAGCAGTCGACATAGACTTGGCTTCCCTCAGGCAAGTATATACTAAAGCGCCCCGCCTCCGCCTCACTCCATCATGTTAAGTACTAAGGGTGGTAGAGCCAACAGAGTAAAGTTGCTTTTCTGGAACTGCAGACATATCTATTTAGAGAACTATAGCCAGCCGAGGGCAGTGAATGAAAGCAGATAATCAAGAGCAAGTTCAGATGAAGAGCAGTCACTCGGGTTCAGATCGAAGGCAATAGAGATTCAGGAGTTAGTAAGAGTGACAAGAAGAGAGAAGACCCGAGTTTGAGTCTTGGCTCTGCCACCAATTACTTTTGGGCCTTATACAAGTTTCTTGAATTCCCTGGGCTTCAGGTACATGTCAGGAAAGGGTCAAGACTGGGAAAGAAACATGAGCATAACCTAAGAAAGCAAATGTAGCCTTGTGGCCCCTATTCTTTTGCTATATTGCAAGAGATTCATGAGGGACTATGCATGCCTTTAGATCCAGGAGAAAGTAGGACTCCGGAGATGATGAACAAAGTTCAGTCTCTCCTTCTAATAGTTCAGTGTCTTATGGAGAAGAAAACTGTCAACACTTAAGCACATACAAAGTGAATGATCATGTTGAATTCAATGTTATGTTGTGATCTGTGCTAGTTAATTTACCATGATTTCTGTTATCAAGGAGGTACATACAAGGATGCTGTAGAGATGATTACAAAATAGGAAAAATAGCTGCCTTGACAATAGCATTCAGCCTCACTGGTAATTAAGTGCAAACTGAAATACACAATATTTTCATATATTGGATTGGCAAGGGCTAAATAATAGTATCTAGTGTTAATGCAGATATGAGAGGAAATGGGCACTTTCATATAATGCTCTTGGGAATGAAACTGATTCTTTTCCTAAAATGAAAATTTGACCACACAATATTTTAAAATGCACATCCTTTAAGTCAGCAATCTCATTCCTAGAAATCACTCAAGGAAAGGATTGTATAAGAGTTCTAAAACATGTACAAGACTGATCCTGCAGCATTATTTAAAAAAGTGAAAATATATACACAAATATTCCTTAATAATTTGTTAAGTAAATTAATAACATATATAAAATTAAATACCACACAGCCATTACTAATAAAGAGTGATATTAAATTGTTTAAAACCAACCGAGGTATCTCTAGAGGACAGAATTTGTGGTGATTATAAATTTAGCTTTTTCATTATGTTTTTGAAATTTTCTACAGTGATTGATCTGAAAATCACTTCAATGAGCTGTTGTAAGGATGAGAAACAATTTAAATTAGGCAACTGGTAGAATGCCTCTGACATTATCAGGATCTCTTATTATATTCTTATCAATTAGGTGGTCTTCTAAGCATGTGGGCCCAAGTCTCAGGAGATGATTAAATCTTAGATTTATTCCTCCAATATTAGTGTTTGTTACATTTAAAAAATATTTTTCAAAATATTTGTGCAGAGTTTCCATTTAATGATGAAAATTAAAATGGTCCCTGTAACTTTTGTTTCAAAGGAAATGAGAATTTTTAAATTGGCTTGCCACATGCCAAAAACTAAAACTACGTACATGTGTCTCAGCATGTATTAAACTAAAATCGAAGTGGGTCAAACATCTAAACATTAAAACAGAAACAATAAATCTACTAGAAAGTAGAGTAGGAAGAACTCTCAGAGACATAGGTGTAGGAAAAAAAATTATGAACAGAATCCAGACTGCATGGGAAGTAATACAAAGAATCAGTGCTTGGGACCACATCCTATTAAAAGGCTTTTGCAAGCAAAAGAAATCATCAAATAGAGCAGGGTGAAAACCCACAGACTAGGAAAAATTTTTTGCCAGCTGTCCCTCAGACAAAGGTCTAACATCTAGAATACACAAAGAACTCAAAAAAATCAAACCTCCCAAATTTAGAGACCCAATCCAAAAATGGGCATCTGAAATGAATAAACATTTCTCAGATGAGGAAATAAAAATGGCAAATAAATACATGAAAAAAGTGTTCAACATGACTAGTTATTCAAGAGATGCAAATCAAAACAATGTTAAGATTCCATCTCACTCCAGAAAGAGCAGCGATTATCAAAAAATCAACCAGTAACAAATGCTGGTAGGGCTATGGGGAAAAAAGAACCCTCCTCCACTGTTAGTGGGAATGTAGTATATGGAAATCAGTATGGAGAGTCCTCAAAAAACTACAACTACAGGTTCCATTTGATACAGCTATTCCTCTCCTGGGTATCTTCCCAGAAGAATTAAAATCATCATACCACAGGGATATATGTACATCTGTGTTTATAGCAACACAATTTGTAATAGCTAAGTCTTGGAAACAACCTAAATGCCCAACAACTAATAAATGGCTGAGTGCAAAGGCCCTGGGTTTGATCCCCAGTACCAGAAAGCTTTCAAATAATTTGGTTCCTCTATTTCTTTCTCGTAACTCCTTTCTAGCGTTCTCCTAAAGGCCTGACACTTGCAGCCTATACTTCTTTCTGAGAGAGGCCCATCAATGGGGGTCAGAGAAGCACTGCAGGATGGCTTAAACCATCAGTCAGTCAGCACATTTGAAGTAGTCTCTGTCCTTCTCTATACAGCCTAAAAACAGTCTATTATTGATATCTTCCTACACAATGAAACATGGTAATAATTTTCTAAAGAACTAGGGCCACCCCTAAAAGAAAATGAAATAAAAATATGTAAATATACCGTCTTTCCAGAAAATTACCACATTTTAAAATATATCTTCCCAGTGTGTTGTTATGTACACACAAAAAATTTTAACAAAATTTAATTGTCTAATGTATTTCTTTTTTACTTAATAGCCATTCAGATTTTTTCATATTGTTCAAAATAACTGACCTTATTTTTCCGTTCAAATTTAAGAAAACATTTTTTTAGAGAGGCTACGTACAATCCTATATTAGCCGATAGCAACTAGAGGAGAACCAGTCGATGGTGGATCTGCTCACAAACACAAAAGTATAAGCCAGGCAAGTGTTAAAAAGGGAGTGGGCACGGTATTACAGAGACAAATACTCAGGAGATTAAACTGGAAGTCGGGGAAGGCTAGTAACAAGTGTGCAGGTATTCTGGGTTTAGATGTACCTGTGGACAGTGTCTGCTCATACTGAAGGTCTCTTCACATAGCTAGTTTGCCAGGTATTCATACCTGTTTTAATACCTTACAACTCCTATTAACCATCTGTAGGTGGATAGGTTTGTTTTGTGGCTTTGCCAATCAAGAGAGGATCTGCTTATCTAACAGGTGTTTTCTAGGCTACCAGTCTGTGATAAAAATGATTTATCAGCCCGTGACTGTATATTTCTTTGATCTGCCTGCAACTTCATAGCTGTGTGCTCAAGACACTGCAAGCACTCTGCCCACGTTCTAACTCCAGCTCTACAAGAGACACCAGGGAAAGTATGTTTACCTCTCCAAGCTTCTTTCTGCATCTGTAAAATGGAGGTGACTATTTTACCCATAAATTTGTTGTAAGGATCAAATTTTTTAAAATCCATGTAATGTCTGGGTTAAATTTAACATTATTATTTATATATTTGGCCAAACATGGTAGGGAAAGAGAGAGGTGGAAACTTGGTATCTTACACAACTTCTTCATAGTCTCAAGTGATCAGTTGTTTCCAGTCATCAAAGTGGCTTCCTGATTGTTCCTCCCACTTCTGAAATGTGGGTATTACTTCCAAGAGAAGTCACAGTCTTTCTTTTGCCACACGCCAGATCACTCCTCTGCCTGAAGGTTTTCCTACTTCATATTACTGTCCCTACTATCTTCATGGTTTCAACTGATTCCTTTCAGGAAATATTCTGGTTAGAGACACTTTCATCCCACAACAGTCAACTACCTCAGGATAAAATCACTGTTTTTCAAATCAAGAACTCCCCAGAATCCTACCCCTAAAGTTGTCTTGATGCCATATCTCCTCTTCACTGTCTCCCTCATCCACCAACAGAATCTAGACCTATAATCTTTCTCTGCTTTTGTTTTGTGGGGTATCCCGCTTACATGATGTATTTTCTTCTACCTACTGAATGTTCATCTTGGATATTATGTTTAGCCAGAAAAGATAAATGAAAAAATCAGAGGTGTCATAGTCAGTTCAGAAGAACATCCTGGACCCCAAATTATACGGGAAGTTCCAATCTGAGGAATATATTTTTCAACTGAAATTGGTGGAGTAATTATTTTCTTGCCTTGACATAGGGTCTTAGGAAAGCAGAAAAATAGTTTTTTAAGAATATACTGTTTTGAGCGATGAGAGACTTGAGACTTACAGAGTTGTCTTCCTGTTACTGGCTCTGTGACCATTTCTGAGGGGGGAATCCCAACTTCTGAATCTCTGAGCAGTGATTTCCTATCTAAAAGTGGATAAAGTTCCAAGATGACAGAAATGCCTTGAGAATCATACAGTATTTGTGAAAGTGACTGTCAAAGGTCAAAAGTTTTGCAAAAATTAATTACTATGAGTCTCTCCATTACAAACATCACAAATATTTAGGAAATAAAAACATCGCCATTAAATTTATCTTATTCCTGTTGTCAATGATTTCTAGGAAGTTTTAAAACTTACTCATTTTATTACATTCAAGAAGACAAGAATGAATAATATTTGACACTTTCATTCTATCAGTCAATGGAAGAGAGTTTTTATTTAATACCTCTTTTTAACCTTTCAAGCCATAGCATTGGTACTTCTGACCCCACATCTTTCGTGGGCCCCAGTGCTGGGCCGCAGAAGCAGTTGACGGGTACAGTTGCTGAGCGTTGTAGTGTAGTCTGTAAAACTGGCGTCACAGGGCCATACACTCACCTGCATATGCTTTGTGACAACACTAGAGTATAGATAAAAAGCATGGGCTTTGGAGTCAGACTGACTGAGATTCAAGTCTTAGGTGGTCTTCACTTTGGTTTTGTTTCTTTAAGATGTGAAAAATAATTCTTACCCTGCAGGATGTTTTTAGGACTAAATAAGGCAAATAATAGGAAGTTATGTAACAGAGATGAAAAACTACTTCCTTTCTTCTTCTGTGTGCAGTGCTTCCTTTTAGCACACCTCCCCTCTTCCTTCTTCAGGCTGATGCTTGGGTCTTTCCAGCCAAGTCCACAGCCATCTTGCTGTAGGTCAAGGTAGCACCGTACTCAAATGCTGCGAGGCTTCCACTTGGGAGAATCCTACTGTATAAGATGATTTCCTTCACATGATGATAATTGACTGGTCATAGGGCATATAGAAACTCGAATTCAAATCTGTCTTGACAAATGCATACTCACTGAATGTGCATCTAATTATCATAGAATGGCAATTACAATTTTTCCCAGAGAGAAATGTTTCTGATTTACATGTGTGGCTGATGCATGAAGTAGAATTTATAAATCACTATGTCATCACCACCAAAAAATACCCTCTAGTCATATTAAAAAGAGACTGTGACAAGGGGCCTATCAAATTGAATGGAAAGGCCATAAAACCATCATTTCATTTGACATAAAACTGATATATGATGTGATAATGATTCGAGTAGAACCCAAGACCCCATTCATCACACAGGCTGCTCATACTAGGTTCTGAGCTGTGTGTTAATGAAACCGTCACGCTCTGCTCACAGTGCAGATTGCAGTCCCTAAACAGCACTGGGGACCTGCACACTGGAAAATGTTCCCATTGAAAATGTTTCTTTCACTAATGAACTTTTCTGGGAAAAAGTTACATCAGGACAGAGGTCACACAGCCTCTTTGGGGAGACAGTGTCTTCCATGGTGCTCTATAATGGAAGAACATCAGACTAATCTGGCTACAGGCAGGGGATACATTTCAGGGAAAAGAGCTAGGAATCTTCAGCTTTAAAAATATCCCTACGAGATCCTGATGCTCCCTGTGGTTTAACTTTCCCTACTCAAGGTACCATTCCAGGACCAACAACATCAACATCGGCTGGGAGTGTACTAGAAATGCAGAGTCTCAGACCTCATCTAATATATGCTGAATCAGAATCCGGATTTTAGCAGGATCCCTGGTGATTCAGTGAATGTTAAAATCTGAGCCGCATTTGAGTAGTGTTTCACAGTCTTGGCCTCATATTAGTATCTCTTGGGAGGATTTTAAATATCCCAGTGCCCAGCTGTGCCATCAATTAAATCAAAATCTCCAGGTTAGAACCCAAGCTTTTTTGTGTTTTGTTTTTGCAATCCATCCCTCTTTGTATTTCTAATGTGCAGTCAAGCCTGAGATCCACTAAGAACCTTCTTTAGTCTACACCTGAGGCTTCTGCTGGTGTCCCCACAGTTTATGATGGGAATGTCACCATCAGAGGTTTAAGGTGAGTGATTCAAACAATAGAAAGAAGAGAATGATGTTTATTGTGTTTCTCCTTCACTTCAGGTGTTAAGGCTTGGACGATGAGAGACCCTGAAAGGTCCATATGTAAAGATTTGGTCTTCAGTGTAACAATATTGGGCTGTACTATGGATCTTTGTGAAGTGGCAGCTTATGGGAATTCTTTAGGGGTATGTCTTCAAAGGCGACTGTGGCATCTCAATCTTTCTTTCTCCGTTTCTTGGCTGGAGATGTGACCATTTTGCTCCTCCATGCATTCCCACTATGATGTGCCACCATCCACCACCTTTACCAGAAATAAGCCAATGCAAGTTCTATGCCTTTGATCCTCTTCAAATGTGAGCTAAATAAACTTTTAAGTTAGTTTCCTCAGGTGTTTTTTGTATTAATGGAAAGCTGACTAGCATACCAGTTACTCTATTACATTCTTTTACATATACTTTCAAGAAAGCCATATCGGATAAGAATTATTAAATATTTTTAAAATGAGAGAACTGAGGTTTAGAGAGGTAAACTTTACCTCCCAGGAGATACTAGTTTTTTGTTTGTTTGTTTTGGTTTTGTAAGTAGTAGGAGCATGATTTCACGAGTGAGAGATAGAAGTAGGATGATTGACATTTCTGGGGTCATTATATGTATCATCAGAATAGAATATGGGAAAAGATCTAACCTCAAAGTTTTTTAGGATTAGATGAGTAGAAAAATGGAGGCACCCAGATCCAACCAACTGGGTGGCGGTACTGTGTGGGAATTTGTTGTGCATCTTTGCTCTACTTGAATAATGCAACCTTAGGATGATCGTTCTGGTATGTGAATTTAGTGCCCCCCCACTTTTTGATACGAGGTCTTGTTAAAGTTGCTAGTTTCCCAGGTTGGGCTCCAATTTGGGACCCTCCTGCCTTGGCCTCCCTGAGTGTTAGGATTACAGGTATATGCCACCATGTCCAGCTTAGTGCTCCCTTTTTAAAATAACTTGAGATATAACTAACATACAGAAAACTACACATAAAGTATATAATTTCGTAAGTTTTAACATATGTATACACTCATGAAACTATCACCAAAATCAAGATAGTGAGCATATTTCTCACTTATCCCCAGATGATTCTTTGTGTTTCTTTGCAGTAACTCACTCCTCCTATACATTCCCTGCACCCTCTTTGCTTTTAGGCAACCATTGATTTACTCTGTTAATAACAGATAAGCTTGCACTGCCTTGAATTTTATACACATGCAACCATATAGTATATACTCATTTTTATCTAACTGTAAATCAACATAACTGAGACTCATCCAAATTGTTTTGCATAGAAAATGTTCTTTTTTATTGCTTATGCACTTACCTTCGAAAGGGATTTAGGTTAGCCAATTTAGGGATGATAAAAATAATCCTTTTAGGAACATTTATGTACAAGATTATATGGCCATATGCTTTCATTTCTCTTAAATAAAAACTCAGGAGAGAAATGGCTGGATCATATGGAGATGTAAAGAAAATTCCAAAACTGTCATCTTAGTTTAAGAAATTGAAACAGGTATTCCAATCATGAATAACGACCAGGTTGTGTCAGCAGCCATCAACACTGAGGCAAGGCCTTGCACCAGGCAAAAAGTTACAACTCAGACAAAAATTAGACGCAGATAATCATTAGCACTTTTAACAATATTTAAAATTTAAGGTATATATATTTCATACATAAGAAACTACAGTATGGTGTAAACATGAGTTTTATATGTACTGGGTGTGAGTAGGACAACAGATACAGAACGTCATGGCAGCAGCAACTCAACGTACACGTAGGGAAAAAATGCCCTGATATTGGGTGAGGATTAAATAATCTCAGGTTTCCTTAATTTGGGGTTCTCAAGGCTGAATGGAAGAAGCTATTGGGGTGGCGAATTGATTTGGTCATGAATGGCAGCAGGTAAAAAGTGGATTAGAGAGGGTCATACTTTATGAGTTTTTTAACCAGGTGGAGAACCAGTATGATTATGGGACTTGAAATCATTTACATGTAGCTAATAGATATGTGACATATCCCACATAACTGGGATAATTATGGATACATCCAGTTCTCCTTTCATCAGTTTTTAATGGCGTTTTATTATTACATGTGCCCAAACTGAATGTTACAATTGAAATTAGTCTTTTATCACTAATGTACCTATGTCAACCTTTAGTATTTATATACAACTTCTTCCATACTTTTAATTTGATCATTTCTGTATTTGTGTATTAAAGATATTTCCCTTCAAAACAAAATAAAAAAATAATAGTGGTTTCTGCTTGTTTCGTAGGATTTTTTTATAAGCTAGCTGGCAAGTCCTGCCTTCCAACTGGGAGTTTCAGTTCATTGCTATTTAATATAACTACTAATATATTTGTATTTAAATCTGTCATTTTACTATGTCTGTATTTTACTTCATATCTGCATTTGGTTGTTCCTCTTTTTTATTTCTTGGCTTCTTTTGGCTTAATTAAGCAGTTTTATCACTATAGTTTTCCATTAGCTTGATAGTAATATGTTCTTTTTGTAATTTTAGACAGTTACTTTACAGTGTGTGGGGGTGTCTTTGTTTAGTAATTTTACCACTTAAGCAATGCAAGAATCTACACCATTTAAACTTATTTTTTACTCCTACATCTTTTCTTGCAGGTATAGATTTTAACACTTATTTTAAACCTTTTAAGAGATTCTTGTTTTAAACGATCTATATTAATACAGGTTTACTTGTCTGTGTTCCCTTTCTCATGCTCTTTATTCTTCTTGCATTGATATACTTCATTTGAGAGCATTTTTCTTCTGCCTGAAGAACTCTCTAGTATTTTTAATGGGGGTCTATGGGCAGTAAATTCATTTGTATTTGTCTGAGAGGCACTGATGCATCCTTAATTTTCACAGATACATTTGCTGGAAATAGAATTCTGAATTTGCAGTTATTATCTTTTAGCACTTAAAAACACAATTATCTTTTGGCTTTTTTTTTCCCTTGTGAAAAATCAGTTGTCACTTTTATTGTCATTCCTTTAGAGCCTGGAATACTTTAAGCTGTCTCATTTTTCTAGCAGTTTTTCTATATGTGCTGAGGTATGGTGATAGCAGTGGCTTCTTCAAATGCTACTTGGCATTTGAATAGCTTCTTTAGTCTGTTAATATTTTTTGTCATTTTGGAAGAAAATTTTAGTATATGTTCAAATAAAACTTCTGACCTATTCTTTCTCTTTTTCTTTTGAGTCCACTTAAACATGTTAGTATTTTCACTTTTCTATATTTTTGTGTTATCCATCTTTCTCTCCCTAAACTGCAGCTGAGTATTTTCTACTGTTATAATTTTCTATCCATTAATCCTTTCTCCTGCTGTCTAATGTACTGTTAAACCCATCTATTGTAATGAATATTACAGTGATTGAATTTCTTTACTTTTTAGAAAATGAAAATTTGCCATTTTTTAATATTAGTCACACTCATTCTAGAAGTTTTAATACTCCACTGTTTGGAACATGCCCGGGTATGATTCTGTTATCTATTGTTTCTATCAGTTTCCAGTAATTTTAGTCCCATTTATTAACATGCTTGGTAAGTTTTTTATTGAATAGCAGATATCATGTATGTAAAATGCAGAAAACTCTGGCATATGTTTATCTATCTCTAGAGATATTTGCTCTTATCCAGTAGGTAGGTAGAATATGAGCAGATCACTTTGACTCCATCAAGATAGGCCTACTTCTGGTTTGTCCATAGCTCAGGAATTTTTAGGTTCTTCATGGAATGCCTGCTATTTGTTAGTCTTGAATTCCCGATTTTATCTCCAGACTCATGATAACGCCCAAATCTCAGCTTAGCTTTTCAGCCTTAGTAAATCTTTTCTGCTTGATTTCTGGCTTGTCTGGTACATGGACAGTTTAGGAATTGGCAACTGCTTCATGGAGGAAAATGCATGAAGAAAGTTAGTCTCATTTCTCTATGGTTCTTTGCCTCTGGAACATTAGTATCTTAGGTTCTGGATCATCATCTTAGTCATGAACTCTCATTTTTTCCCCCTCTGTAATCACAATACTTTTTCATGTAATACACAGTCGCTTTCTTTCCATCATTCATGCCCTCAGTCTTAAATATGAAAATGTCTTGAGGGAGAAAAAAGGCAGCTTTAAGTATAGAGTTCCTCTCAGTGCACTTGCAGTCTTTCTGAAGCTTGGCTTCTAAACACATGACTTTCTTAATTATTTTTTAATGATTCTATCAGATATTTTACTTTTTTGTTTCTCTCAATTAAAGGATTACTGGGATACCAGCTTCTCCACAAAATACAGAAGCAGAAAATTGCAAATACATTTTTATTTCCTTCTTTAGAACTTCCTAATCATTTTTAAAACTCTAGATTTTAAAATGTTTAAAAATTTTAAAATACCATAAATATCAACAGTATTTATTAATATTTTATACAGTCATCTATAGACCACAATTGAAAATAATTCTTTACATGACACTTGTGTTTCAAGTTACTGCCCTTGCCTGAAATGGATAGTCTGTAATCTTATGTATCTTCCATTAAATCACAAGATCCATTTATTCAACAAATATTTTTTTAATACCTGTTAAATGCCAGTGTTTTTAGCACTAGATACTGGTAAATGAGATGGACAAGATTCCTGCTGACATGTATCTTACATTATGAGAAAGATGATTACAAAAAAACAACTAAATTTTAGATAACAAGAGGAAAACTGTACCTACGATAAGGAAGGTGACTGCTAAATACTCTGAGGTCACATTTGAGAAGAGGACTGAATAAAGATAGTGTGAAACAAAGTATAACAAATGCTCCAGGTGGAAAGTATGTAAGGTAGGCTCTTGAAATGATTGAGAATCAGAAAGATCCATTTCCATATTCCCATTTTCTATGAGGGATTATACTTGCTCCATCTCGCCTTGACCAAGCTCCTATTTACTTGTTGCTAGTGATTCATTTGGCATTGAATTATGTAATGAGTTACCTTTAGAAGTTGAGATGTTTGCTCTTCACTTAGACTCAGCCCCTTCAGGTCAGGGAATACGAGCTACGTTTCTGAGTGTACACAAAGCCGAAAGTAGTATCCTCAGAAGCAAGTATTCCATAAGCACTCACTTTTGAGTAAGTTCACAGAGTGTGATAAAATTATCCACAATGTTGTCATAACTTCAAAGAGCATAATAACTCTTGTCCAAAGTTAGAATTAGGGAAAGGGTAGTAAGAGAGTCTTGCTTTAGCAAGTACATCCAAGAAATGTTTTTAAACTTCTATTTTATATTGTAGTGATCTGACAATGTTATGAATGCCCTGATAATTTATTAAAACAATCTACTTTTCTTAACTGAAATGAAAACACTTCATCTTTAGTTGCTGATGCATGGCTTGTGTCACAGGCCTTTGAAATTAAAAAAAAATTCCTTGGATCAAAATAATGCTGAATTTTATAACTATTTTGAAATTAGCCCTTCTTTTTGTCATAAAATAGAGTCTCAAGAAAGAAACTAATGGCCCCTATGCTAGTTTTCTACACAAATTGCTATTTTCTTTGAGCTGAAAAAGCACTGACAGAGATATGATTATTAATAATACACTGCAGATGTGTGTTGTGCTATTGAAATCAAGTAGTGGTTATAAAATTTCCTGGTCTTAAAAAATAATGCAACCTTGGGAAGGAAGATGTTCTAAACAAATAGGAATATGATGTTTTAAATTGAAGGGGTAAAACATCTGGTCTTTTATTTTTAAAATATTGATCAAATACCATCAGTTTTGATGTAAGAATACTGTAAATCTGGCTTTATTCTAGCTATAATAATGTCTGCTTATGATAAAAGTATTCTAATCTTGTCTTGCTTCTATCTTTACCCAAAGAAACAAATTAGGAATTTTCAAGTAGTCAGTTTCATATTTTTTCCAAAAAGGTAGAAGGGTGGTACAGAGAGAATACACTAATTTTGACATCAGGGTTCAGTTTAGAATCATTATTTAACAATTATGTGACCCCAGTACACATCTCCGGTATCTCTGTCTCCCAAACAGAGCTACATATTTCCTATAAACCTTCAAAACCTTCAGTATTCTAAATCATTGTGAGCAGTATTCATGATTGAAGTTGAAGTAGTTCAAACAGATCAACTGATCAAACGTTGTATGCATGATATTCTTCTGAAATAACTCACTACCCAACATTCTAGGGCTCTGTGAAACTAGAAGACTAAAGCTGCATATATTTTTCTCCCCTATTTGAATAAGGTTCATTGGAAATAAAAAATACTTTCAAGGATTTTTATCAACAAGAAATAAATTTAAACAGATTGGATGATGAATGGAAAGTCTGGAAATTTGGTTTTTATTTTTCCAAAGAGGGGAGTTGAGGAGTCTATGGTGGGATTGAATCGGGGGGTTGGGCTGTGGCAAGCACTCTACCACTGTGCTACTTTGGGAAAGAAGTGTGCTGGTATTGGTGCTGACCTGGCCAAGTCTGCTACTTTGAGAAGGAAGATGAATAAAAGTTCATTAAATACAATAGTAACTGCCAGGCACATTATTTTTTTTCTCTACTTTCCAGAAAAGGATCAGGCCAAGAAAAGTTAAAATAATTTGTTCATGATCACAGTGTACTAGATACGAAATTAAAAAATCCAATGGTAGATCTGCCTGAGAAAGCCATTTTAACCAGCAACTTCTAAATGTAATGTGCATCAGAACAACTATGGTATTGGCTCCTAAGGCACATTTCCAGATGGCCTCCCAGAAGATGCATTTTTATAAACATGCCTTGTAATTGTGATAGTGGTCCAGGATCTTATACTTAAGAAAAAGCCCACTAGCTCTGCTGAGAAGCATCTTCTAATTTATACCTCTAGTTATTGAAAATTTCCTGCTCAAGAAAATCAGAAACCACATATCTTCACACCCAATTAGTATTTATTTGTTGTATTTAATCTGGCTAAAAACCAGTCCTAAACCACTCCAATCTCAGAACTCTTACCTGAGATGCTTATAGATGAAGTGCTCAAGAGAATTGTGCAAATGCAGGAGATAGTTAAATTTGAATCTGTTTTTTTTTTTTTTAAAGCCTACTTTTCCTGAACTGACCAGAAGATAAAATTCATCATACAAACTGGGACACTTTTAAGAGTGAAAGGAACTACACATAATTATGTCACAACAACAGATGCTAACTTGAACCATTCAAAGCAAATCATAGAAGGAAAAAGTCAGTCAAAATTTTTCTGTGTCCTACTAATACTATACATTTTTATATACTCAAAAACCACATTTTTAGTACAAAACAACCAGCAGGTTTACCATGTGTTTAATTTTTTAAATTGGTATCCCATTAGCTTCAGCACCTGCAGAATTAGATAGGAACATTATGCGATTACTGTCTTCCTAACTACTAGCTACTGTGTTGAGTCCAGGTTCCTCCTCAGAGCAGCACCAATACCATCTTACAGATAAACTTGTAAAGAAGCATGTGATAGAGCATATGGATCTTCAAATATTAGGGCTTGCATAGTCACTAACTAGCTGCATGATCTGGGGCAAGATGTACCTGTAAAATGAGAGGACAGATTAAAAGATCACTGAGGGCCCAATAAGCTCAGGCATTCTACAATTCTAAGACATCCGTGGTATTTTATATGTCTACATGAGTGGCTTCTTCTGGATACTATCTTTCACATTTCTATATCCTTTCTCAAAAGGGGAGAAAAAAATTTAAGCACAATTACACAGAAACAGACATTTGAAATACAGATTTCAAGTAGTTTCTGTTATACTTAAGATGAAATACACAGATAAAATATTCATTGAATTAAGAAACATTTATTCTTTCCACATGAAAACAAAATTGCTGTTGCAAAGATGAACCAAGAAATGGGTTGTAAACATGAACTAAGTTTTACAAACTAACCTGCTGCAAGACCATGACCTTAATGTGCAAGACACAGTGATAACATTAAAGACCCTGTAAATCCTGAAGTCTGTAATTCTGATACATTCTTGGCATTTCATATACTACATGACTACCATCTTTTTGAATATTTTCCTTCATACTGTCCAGCTTATTCTCATTTTAGAAAAAGAAAACCTTTAGTACATAATTACAGAAATAGAAGTTTTAAATAAGATTTAAAGTAACTTCAAAATAAATTTACACTGAAATATACAGGTAAAACATTTGCTGTGTCAGAAAACATTTACTTTTTTAATAAATTAATGAAACAGTGAATATGAACCACGAAACATTTGTCTCACTAGGTAACTCTAAATTACTTTAACACAACACAGCACTTATACAACACTGTTTTCAAAATAATCTTTTGAACTCTAAGAATTAAGGTTCTCAGTGACAAGCTTTATATATGCAACTAGCCTAGTGAGTATGAACTTCGTCACAATGTATGGTTGTTCCTTTTCCAGAACAAGAAAGTGAAGTTAGAAACTTTTAAAGCAGAAAAAAAAAATCTCCCCAAAGTGCAAACTGATTGAGGTTCAAAGAACATGTTTACAAATGAACATAAAATTTCAATTATTTACCTCAGAAATTAACTTACTTTGCATATTAAGCACTCCCCCTTTTTATTACCTCCTGAATTCTGATTCTCAGAGTATGCATTCTACACCTACTATGTAAGACACTGGGAATATAAATGTTTTGTAGTATGCTGGTAGATGTTTAAGAACCAGCTATTGAGGGAAAGACAAGTCTTATAACTTTTGCTAATTTATATGGTACAAATATTCCTATTGTGGCAGATTTCAAGCCACCAATAATTTGACAACTAGTTTGCAAATGTGCTTAACCAATCACCTCTCATGAGTCATTGTTAAGAGCCAGCTCTGACATGCCACTGTGTGATCTCCACCAGGGAAGCAACTCACACTCTCTGCAAGGGAACATATTTTAGAGGACAGAAAAAGATAGAGAAGACAGCAATGCAATTTAAGTAATTCAACTATATTCTAATTGCTAGTTTTAAAAGTTGAAAGGAACATTAAAATCTGTGGAATTTTCCTACTTCTTTACTATTTCAGCTTTTCTCCTAAATTATTTCAAAAAATTAGAGTATAGTATACTTGAGAGAAAGGAAAAGATGAGTAGCATAAGGAAGGGAAATGACAAAAAGAAATCGTAGTAAGAAATATATTAACAGTTATGTCTACAGAATAAAAAGCCCACTAAGATAAGAGAAAATATACCGTAATTATTAAAGTTCCATCTTCTTAAGCACCTTCTGTTTAATTCACAAGTCCTGAAGATCTGCCTTGATCTCTTTGGCTGCCACTTTGATGCAATTAGCTAGCTTCTTTAGCACAATATTGAGGAGCATACTGCTTCATGCTGCTCACACAACCAGCTCATAAGAAAAGGCAAAACTACATTCTGGAGTCCAAAAACTGAGCTTCCTTTGCATAGTCACCCACTCTGCATTAGACCTTGGGCAACTGCTGGCTGGTGTGACCAGAGAATTCTTCTGGTAGCAAAACATGGAGTCTACAGGTTGGGCATGTCCCTTGCTGCATCAACCACGGCCTAATGCACTAAAGGACAAAAAGATTCATGTTAGTCTCTCAGATTTAGCCTAGCAGAGGCAGCTGTCACTCTGTGTATCAGAGTTACCAACCAACATGGTACCTTCTCTGTAGTGTGCTGAGCAGTATAGTTAGTAATGGCAGAACAAATGTCGGTTAGTTTACTCTATTGGGTTTCATCCCCTAAGTCCAGTTTTCAGAAGGTACAGCAATTCTTTCTGACAAGAGAATTGGGGAAACTTGATATATTTTCTATCTGGCTTATTTTATTATATGTTGCCTGCATTAATTAGGCAGAAAAAATCAGAACTCAACATACAAAATTTACCAATACCTAGTAAAAAGTGGTTATGGTGTTCTGAAGTTAAAAGCCCTAGATGATAAATAAATTCCTCACATTGTCCTTTATGATAAAAATGGTAGAGATCTTTGATTATGAAATAACCATGTGTTAAGTCATTTGCTTGAGTACTGACTCTCCGAAAACCAATTATTTTAACATATGTAAATGATAGAGAGCCAGGTCAAATGAGATTAAGAAGAGGCACTATATATGAGGCCACTAACCTTGAAGAATAACCTGAGTGAATCATGTGCTTTCTGTTCAGTGGGTAATAGCAAAGAATAAAAAAG
This sequence comes from Hystrix cristata, assembly GCA_004026905.1. Lineage (NCBI taxonomy): Eukaryota > Metazoa > Chordata > Mammalia > Rodentia > Hystricidae > Hystrix > Hystrix cristata. The sequence goes on from PVJO010018639.1 coordinate 20,134, forward strand.
TTTTGTCAAACATTTATAAGTTGTTGAGACTTTAAAAACTTCAAATGAGAAAGCCAAGTTGTTAAGTGTCTTTCTTGGAGACTTTTTTAGGATTAGGCATTTTGTGTATATATCTTCACATCAAAGCAGATGTAACAAATAATTCTTTACCACATATCATATCTTTGAAATGGCTTAAAATGAGTTGGTTATTGTTCACTTCCCTGAGAACTCTTTCTTGTGGAAGATTATCTTTTCCTGTGTCAAATTACATCTCTCCAAAAAGGATCTGGACCATACACTGTATGCTCAATAGCACTTACACAGCGGCAACACTAGGAGTTGATCCATATAAACGCTAAGAATAAATAGAGGTATGCTAGCCTTACATTCTTCTAACATTAAAACTCAAGCCTGAGCATCTTCAAAAGCAAATGTAGGAGTCTGGACAGACTGCTAAGATAAGTCTTACACTCTACCATGACAGGGAGGCATCATTAGGGCACTATGTAGAATTTATAGCAAGTCAAGGTAAAGCGGCACTGTTGCAATGCTACTTCTGCCTCTAAACTGTTAATGTCAATCAATCAACACTTCTCCCTTGAATAGAATGCAATGAAACTGCCCTCTGTGTACCACTGAAATCTCAACAATTCTCCTTCTCTGGTAAGGTACACGTCAATCTAAGAAACCATAATACAGCCACAGCTACAGAGATAGGGGAAGATGTTTAAATGCTTCTGTATGACGTCCAAAAATGAAGTGCAGAGTTATACACAGTGGCGTCTGTCACATGCCAATGGATAATGATGCACACCTGTGATTTTAAGCAAGGCAATATTAAGAAGTCTTACTTAGCTGATTAATGGTAAAATATTGACAGGACAAATTTGAAGCATTACCTGAGAGTGGAATTTGTGAGCACAAGGCAAAACTGAAAGGTTTTCTGGAGACAGATTCTCGTGACAGATCACACAAGGCTCTTCTTCTTCCTCTTCATCCTAGGGAAAATTAAATATGTGAATGCAGCCTATTTGTCCCTTCCAAATTGCAATGTGCTCACAATCAACAATTTTACCACATTACTGGCTGCTTCCCATGTGGCAGAACCTTGTGAACTGAGGGGGCGCCAGGTTGATTTGGGCTGAGGAGCACTGGGCTGTGATGAAGAATGGCTAGGTGAAACACAACTGCCATTTGGTGCTGATTTTCCTTGACTCTGAAAATAAAAACATTATACTTAGTTTTCAGAATTATTCTAAAACATTATGAACTGACGGAATTGCACATTACGAGGTGCTGCGAGAATTAGCAAAAAATTAAAATTAACAATTAACAATTAGATCCATGAGATATCTTAAAACAAAATGTAGGCAATATGTGTCAGAGCCAGGTAAGACACAAATAATTCCATGTGTTTTTCTTACTTAAAATAAATTGTTTCTGGGAAATTAGAAAAAAATGTCATTTAAAATCATTCAAAATGACCTAGAGAAAATTTCAAGGTGGTAAGTTATTTATTTATTTATTGGTTATATGCTTGCAATATACAATAACTACATTCATCTACGGAATCAGTACATACATATATTGCATCTTAATCATTTTTTTATTTCCCTTTTCTCTCCTTGCCCATCTCTTCCCAAACTGTCAGATTCCCTTCCTAGCTCCACAAAGACTACCTCCTATTTCCTATTATGTCTCTTCTATTTTGCCTTTTAAATTATTTATATTTTGGGTTTCTCATGTAAGATAATTCAGGGGATATTTAACTTTCTGTGTCTGATTTATTTTACTTAACACTGTAGACTTAAGATGCATTTATTTGCCTACAAATGACTCAAATTTATTCAATCTGGCCATAAAGGCGGGGTCGGCTTCATTCTATGTATTTCAAAAAGATTTTCTGTATCATTTTGTCAAGTTGAAATGCTTGAATTATTCACTTTTAATCAATGCTCTAATATGATTGGAGGTTACTGATTTTCTTAACATGTTATAGACGAGATCAATCGTATTCAGGGTGTTATGGTCACAGACTCTTAACATGTTATAATGAAGACAGGCAACTTTTAGAAAGATAGTAACAGAGATATACGGTTTTTTTTGGCTCTTCACCTGAGACTTCTTGGGATCAATAAACTGGGAAATCTTGAAAACAATTTCATCAAATGTCAGTCCAGATAAAGACTTCCCATGAGTATCCTTCAATTTTCTTAAGAAATCTGTCAGCTCCTTTCTGGAAGAGATCAGGGAAAAAAATGTGTTGATTTTCCCTACTCCCTTGAGGATACACCCTCCAAACAAGATATACTATCACACAACAGGTAAGTAATACACACAGTGGATGAGACTCTTTAGGCCTTTGGTCTAAAAAGTGATTATAGGTCCATCTGCATTTATCATAAACCAAAATGAAAATGCCTATTTGGGTTCAATAGTGATGCTTCATGCATTCATGAGCAATAAAACTGATGCTTATTTTTTTCCAAAAAGAGATTTTAACTTTGATTTTGACAGCTCACTATATGAAACTGGGTTTACTTATTTTTGAACTGGAGTCCAGATGAATATATTTCTTTCTAAACTATGTTGCTGTAGGTTTCTTCTTTATCAGTGTTAGTAGTTTTGGTAAAATTCATAGGCAGAAAACAAAGATTAATAGCCACTTTTATTATACGATAGACACCTACAATTATTTTAACCAATATGTTCCTTTTCAGTTTCCAAAGTCCACTGAACCAAAGCCTGCATCTACATTTTAGACAGGACAGAGAAGGACAAAATATTTTTCTATACTAAATGAAGTGTCATATTATTAGCCTTTACCTATTTATAACAACGGTATGACAGTTCTATTTTTATTTTGAAATTTATAAAACCACAATCTAATGCTAATAGCAACAGTGTATATAATAAAGTGTTGGTCTTCAAATGAAAATACTGGTGAAAATTAGAATTATTCCTTTGATTGTAAGAATAGAGATTAAAAAAAAAGAACTTCGTTTGTGCAGGAATAAAATTAAATATCTCTCTACCAAATTCTGACTGGGAGAAATATAGTTAATTCATGATTTTTTGCATTTAACTGTATTCTTTAAGAAAAAAGTTATAAGGAACCCCAATAAGATTAAAGAACTAGAAAACAAAAACCAGATGTTTTAGGTTTATGTAGCATACAATCAATTTGAAATTTATTTTGGAAATAGGTTGTTAAAGTATTGCAGCTGATGGCATTAAAATTGAAATAAGTTCATAACTATTTATACTTTCAGTAAATGGGCAAGCCTTATTTAGAAAGTTATTTTCTCATGACTTAAGACTAATAATATTAGTGATGAAATTTAGCATTTCTATTGAATGCTGTCACTTCCTGGTAAGTTCTATTTGCGTTACCAAGGCCACAATAAAGTTTCTACAGTTTTTGTATGTCTCATGCTTCTCTGAAATGTTTCACTGCCACAATTATTGCAATGGAACCTGTGTAATACAACTTATAATCACTACATAAAAAGTAAGGTACCTGGTCTGTTGTGGAAAAGCAGTTTTTAGCCTGTCTGTAATCCTCTCCCAATTCATCATGGAAAGATCAGTTCCCAGACTTGCACTAGGAGGCACCGTCTCTCCCACAGGTGTTGGCAAAGTCCAGGCTATGCCAGTCATCTGGAAGGTGCAGAGAACTGTAACTCATCAGTTTCAACTAGTAATCAATATTCTATGCCATAATTTTTCCAAACCTTAGAAAATTAATAGAGTGAAGAAGAGTTATACAGACACGCCCATTCCTTGTTTAGAGTTGTTTTTTTTCCCATTAACTAATGCGACAATATTTTTAATTTGTTATAACTATTTTAACTTATCGTAAAAGTATGACATGTTGCACAGTAATTACAAACATACATAGAAATACAGAAAGTACTGTATTTTTCATAGTAGTACAAAACTCAAAACAACCTGAACTTTGTAAATAAGGGGATGAGTACATAAATTATGGTTGATCTAATCAAGTTGTTAAAAATAAACGTTTACATCTGTCTGGGTATGAAAAATATTCAAAAATATGTTTAGATAAAAAGGTTGTGGCATAATAATTATGACTTATCTAATACCAAAATTTTTTAATGTCTATGCATAGGTACATTCAGAAAATGATGTACAAGTTATACAACAATTTTTAAAGAATGGTTCTCCTAAGGATTCAATTACAGGGTAATTCTGCTTTCTAACTTGTATAGTTCTATATTATTTGCATTTTTCATGATTAGTACACATACTTTTATAACTAGAAAAATATTAACATTAAATTTTTCAACAACTAACTAAAGATAAGAATACTATTAAAGTTGCTCTGCTAAATATCTCATGAATGTTACAGAGTATACAAATTAAGATGATACACATGAGCTGTGAAACCACTGAAATCTTCCCTATATTTTATGGCAATTTCTCCTTAAGGCCATTAAGATTCTAATTAAGTAATATCCATAAGTGAATTTTTTACAGTGCCAATTTGAATACTAACATAATTATATATGTAACATTTTTTACCTCAGGCTCTATAGGTTATGAAAAATAGCAACTACTAACATTCATTAAAATAACTTGTATAAAGCCTCCTAAGAAGGAGCTTTAGAATATTGCACAGAAATCAGATCTGCCTCAGTATCAAAGCTTCTGCCCAGCAATTAGAAAGTAATCTTATTAGAAAGTTAAAGTTTTTTAATGTTTTCAATAAAATTTAATAGACTGGTAGGCAAGCAAATTGCATGAGAAACACTGTGGTGATAAAAAGATGTGGCACATTTTTAAAATGCTGAGGCTTATAAACATGTTTGTTTGTAGACATGCAGCTTCTATGAAAACAAGCAGAGTCCATCTGACTGTATATAGTATATATTTGAAAAAGCGATATACACAATGAACTGCCTAGAATGCATCTATGAGAAAGTCAAGATAAGAGGTTTTTTGCATTGATTATATCTAACATCATTTTTCTAGCAGATTTCTCTTACAATAAAAAAGTTTATCTCAGTCAAGACTAAAAATAGTAATTCTAGTCATTTAAAATTTCTTTATTCCCTTCTTCAGACTTGTCTGGCTATTTATAGCTAGAAATACTTTTAACTTTAGGGTATGTGTTCCAAGGTGACTCTATTTATATTGTTTATATAGTTGAAAGACTGTGTAACCTACTGTGTATGCTGTGTGTAAATAAAGTTTTCTTTAGCTTTGTGACATAATTAGTTTGCTGTGACTTGGATTCTTTTCGTTTCCATGTACCCAACAACCACACTGAAAATAAATTATTAATAATATCAACCTACCGTGCATTGTTGCCTGTCACACAAGTAAAACTGTAATTGTAAATACCCTCTAGTACAAACATGTATCTATTTTTGTATCTAAAAAATAAACTCATATCAGTTAATAAAAGAAGTAACATATACTACCCTGAGAACAGTTTTTCCACAGAAAAAATCCAGTTATTCAGTTATCATCATCACCACCATCAAGATCATAATCACATAAAACAAAGAGAAGGTATTAATTTAAGAGCCCAGAACAGTGATAAAGAACTAATTATTATCTATTTTACCAAGAGAGACTATTACCAGGGGAGGTCTAGGTTGGCCAGTTGCAGAGATGACTGCAGGGCAAATCGCAGGCATTTGAGGAACAGCAAGTATGGGCCTGAAGAAGGATTCTTTCACAACTGGTCTTCCCAAGTACTGCTGCATCTGTGATAGGAAGGTAAAACAAAAAAACAAGAAATTCACAAACATTTATATATTCATATAGGCAATGATTTAAATTCAGAGCAGTGTAAGAGGTAAAACAGTGATCTGAAATCCAGATACGAAGCATATTAGAAGCAAAGTGTTATGGTTTGGATATCAACCTACCTTGGAAGGATATCATCCTTCCAAGGCCCATGTACTAAAGGCTTGGTCGCCAGCCTGTGGTGCTACCAGAAGATGGTAGAACCTTGAGGAGATGGTCCCTAGTAGAAGGAGCTTAGGTCACTGGGGGCATGCCCTTGAAAGGATATTGGGACCCTTGACATCTTCTCTCTCTTTCTTTGTTTCCCTGCTACCAAGGCGAGCAGCCTCCTTTGCCATATACTGTTCACCAGGATGGATGGCCTTGCTACAAGCTCAAAGGCAAGAGAGTTAAGTGACCATGGACTGAAACCTCTGAAAGTATAAACTAAAATAAATCTTTCCTCCTTTCAAACTATTTATCTAAGGTATTTTGCCGCAGTGATAGAAAGCTGACTAACAATTATGTCAGAACATTAAATATAAGAATACCTGAAAAAACAAAGTGCAGTGAGATATTTTTGATAAGAGCACTGAGAAGCAGAAAAAGAGAACTAGGTTTTCTTCTCACATTCTCTCTACCTTGCTAAGTAACCTTGCATGCCAAATTCCTAGTCTACAAAATGAGTGAGGCGGGTTGGGTGATTTTTAACACACCCCCACCCCGCCACCAGTTGTAATAATATAATATTATGCTAGGAAGATGCTTATTGAGTGTTGACCATGTTGGTAGGCAATACAGATACTCTCAAAGCTATACATAAAAATATTGTTTTCTCTATTATGTATTGAAGGTACCACTTAATGGAATCCATTTTATGTTTACCTTCAAGAAGAACAGAAAAATAAAGCAGGGTAAACTTTGTGGATAAATTCCCCTACAGTGATTTGTAGCTATGCTTGTGGGCATCACTGTACTTCACAGGGATTTGTGGAAATCTGGACCTTCTTCTAAGCTGTCAATGGGAGGGACACCTTGTTGGCTAAATAAAGGAGACAGATTTATTAAGATTTACTACGTGAAAGGACTAATGCCAGGATAAGACACACAGCAGGAGTTCAATAGCAATTTGTAAAATAAAAAAAAAGAATAACAACATTAATATGAATCTAAGTAGGGATCCTAAGATTGGTAGGTCAAAAATTAATGGAGAACTTTATAATGAATTGATTGAATTAACATTGAATTCTTAACATCACTAAAGGACAAACATTATATGCCTTTATAGTTAAGAAAAGATATTTTTGAGGGCATGGAGGAAATACAAATTCAAAATAGATATTAGGCATTAAAATTATGTATAATTTTCTTAGGTAACATAATAGTGGCATGACTATGTCCAGTAAGAGTTTCTTTTAAGATATATCTTAAAGTTTAAATAGATGAAATTATGATGTCTTGTGTTTGCTTTAACATTCTGGTAGAAAGGAAGAGGGTGTGACATAAAATAAGACGCTCAAAATGCTGATATGTTGAAGCTGGCTCTTGGGTTTGCAGAGGCTCATTATACTATTTCAATGTGTGTTTTAAATTTTTCCTAATACAAGGTTTTTAAAGAATAAATAAATGGTGAGTATTGAGTCAACAATCCTATTCTCTTTGAGAATCAGTATTACCTTACACTCCTTTGAGAATGAAATAGCCAGAGTAGAGGAATCAAGATACAGTAAAACACATACGAATACTGATTTAAACTGTGAAGAGTCTACATTATCCCAAACTTCTCAGGTTAGATCTCTGTACATTTATAGTATTGTGATCATTTTATAGAATGCTAGAACCTCTGAGGCAATGATCAGGCAATCTACAACAATTTTCTAATTAATTGATGGTAAACTAAAGTCTAGGATGGTTGATTTTTCTAAGACCAGCATAGCTCCTCACAGAGGTAGGACCTAAACTCAGTCCTCTTTAGTGTACTTCCATGGTATAACACCACCTCAATTTATAGCAAGTTAACATCGCAACATTTCTAGCATTTGTTCTCCCTAAGTATTCAATTGTTGCTCAATGGTCACTGGTGGATACACTTTAATACTACTGAAGCTTGCTCAAGAAGGGCAGAAACTGATTAGGAAGCACAGAAGATATAATCTCCACAGAGCCTAACTGTCAGTGGGTTTTTGCTCTTAACTAAACCTAGGTAAGCCACATGGCTTAAAGTCCCCTCCAATGGAATAAAGGCCTAAAGGGCCTTGAGGTCAACGTTCAACTCTATTTTTGAATTGTGCAGCATTACTCATGTTTACTAGCCAAGGCTTATACTGGTTTGATTTCAAAAAACTCTAAGAAATAACTCTGTATCTCACTGCTCAGTCTCTGGAACTATTTCACATTTAGCATCATGGGAGAGGTGGACTACAATCTGTAAGCAGTATTTTGAATATGGGAAGAAGTTACAGGGTTCTAGGAATCATACTAAAAATATGTGTTGCTTCCTATAACAGGAAATCTTTGGGATTTTTCTATCAGCTATTTAATATGTTCTGGGTATGATGATATTCAAAGCCTAGACAGTATTCACAGAACGATGCTTCTATAGAATCTGAGTCGAACAAAATTTCAAAAGGCAGTACTACCATTCTAAACCAATGCTCACATAATTCTTTTAGCTGGATTCTGCTTTTGAAATACACATAATTTTTAAGTTCTCTGTTATATGCAACCATGAGTAGAAATATTTTCAGAGTTCTACTATGAATAGGAGTGCTAATACCAAAAGTCATCTGCTCCCAAACATCTTACACCTTTCTTTTCCAACATTCAGATCTGTCATGATAATAAAAAATTATCACATTAAGGTATCCTCCTAAACGTTCTTTTGGAAACTTGTATGAAGTTACCTGGGTTAAGATAATATTTTCCCATAAGGGTAATAAACAGTATAGAAGACTGACCAGTATATCTGATTAAATCCACTGGTCCCTAACAAAGATTAGAGAAGGGGAAAAAGTAGAAGCTGTTTTTGCTCTTGAAAATAGACAAGAATTTAAGAAAAGAAAAGGGTGAAGTGGAGGGGACTAAATCCCCAGGAAATGTCTTCTAGGCTATAATGCTGCATTAGTTACATAGTGGTAACACAAGGACAATGGGAATTTGGAGTATTCATTAGCTACATCCCACAGTATAGGTGGGATTAAAAAATAAATGAGAAATACTACTCTTTAGATATCAAATGGATCAATAAAACCCAGTGACAGAACCTAGTATGTCAGCTTCAGTTGATCCAGCCACTAATTATATCATCTGCTGACTGCCGACTGCTAATTAGGTGAGCAGGCAGAGAGAGGACTGCAGCTGGTACTCACAACATGTGCCTATTTCACTCTGAATATGGCTGAAACACACTGTATAGTCAGTATTTTAAACTCTTAAGGTTTTATTAAAGCAAAGATTGCAATTTTCTAAACTGTCAGGTTTCTTACCAGTATCTCAGGACTGGGCGGTGGTGGAGGAAGCTGGACTGGAGGCAAGCTACTCAAGAGAAATCCTTGCTTCACCTTGTTGATTTGTTCATTGTACTGGGTCTGACAGAAAAGAAAAAAATATCTTAGAGGACAATCAACTTTAACAAAACAGTACATAGGAATACTTCATGTAGTTTTAAATAATACAACATAGAATAGTGGCACTCAACCTAAGGACAGAAATGATACAGTTTCTAACATTAAACCAATTCAACAGACCATTATTCACACATGTAAATATTTGTATTTTTTAGAAGTGTTTGTTGATCAATGAGAAATAGTGACACGTAATTGACAATTCCTCATGATAAGATTTTGCCAAAAAATGAAACTCTGATCCTGAAAATGTAACACCGTATTTTCAACATTTTTGGCATTGTGCCCATTTAATTTTACGACACTATAGAAAAGAAAGTCCTACAAAACAAAACATGCAGAAAATTTCCCACAGAAGACACGTACTTGGAAGAAAACAAGGTTAAGGAACAAGGACAGCTCTTTCAAGATTCAAACTTAAATAAATGAAACAGAAATGTTAAGCATCATTAAAGACTGAAGGAAGAAGAGAATGAGGAGAAACAGTCAAAACCATCAAGGAATAAGCTGGATAAGTCTGTGGTACTTTGAGGCAGCTCTTCACAACAGAGTATTATTGCTTTTTTGCAGGTAGTGTTATGAAGTCGCAAAACAATTACAATTACATATCAACATTGTGCATAAAAAGATTCTAAACCCAAACTAATGAATAATCAGTGGGTCACCTCTTTAGATTACCTTCAGCATGGCCTTGATTCAATTAAACCAATAATTAAGAATTACTCTACATTATTGAATAATAAACATAAAAAGTTAAGACTGAAAATTAATACAAGTCTAATTGATCTTCCTTTTAATTCTGTAAACACATTATTATTCAGACCTAGATAAGACATTTTTAATCACGGTGGAGTTAGCTTTGGAATTCTACGAAAGCTAGGTGAGACACAATACTTGATTTTGTCATTTACTGGACAAAGGATCTAAAAGTCCACATGTGTGAGTCTAGGATGCTATCTACCATCAACTACATGTTAGTAGTTTCAAACTGGAGGCATAAACTTCAATAACTGAAATGAGTAAGATGTGTTCTTCCTTAAATTTCCCTGATTGCTTTTAACATTAGACGTCTTCTTTAATTACATATTACCCACTACATTCAGTCTATTTGCTCTAAATACACTTCAAAACTTACCCTGAGGTATGCAATCTTGTTTCTGACATCTGCCACAATAGCATTCCAACTATCTACTGCAGCCTTTAATTGAAGTGATTCTAGGTTGCTAGTGTAGAAAAAGGAAATACAAAGTAAGCTCTTCTTTTTATAATACACTTAAGTTTCCAAAATTTTCCATTATGTTCCCTAGCATACATGTAAATAAAGCAAAACAATAAAATTACCTCTATCACCAACAGTTACCTCAAATGAGGTCAAATATGCATGGCAGGGATTGTTAATAAAAAATAATAACAAAACTAGTAATACATAAGAATTCTTTTTTCAAGAAAAATACAATTTAGAGTTCCAGAATACTAAAGTTTTTTCTTTTCTCTTTTTTTCTATCTTTTCTATTATAGGAATATCTCCAAAGAAGTAGGAAAGCAAAGAGAGCCAAATAGGAAAATTGCCTTAGGCATCCAATGCAAGTGCAGTCTCAAAAACTGCTGACCTATTTTGGAAGTGGTTTTTGTATTACCTTCATATTAACTCTGACATCAAAGAGCCACAGTTGGCCTATCTGGTTTATTTTTATAAACATACTTCCTCTGAGAAGGCAAATCAGAAACAAGTATCTACTTTGTGAGGACAAATGAGATTGTTCCTTCTGTATAATGCATAAATTGCACAAACAGCAGCTCCATCAAGCCATGTCCAACAAATAATTAAGGTACGAACAACTTTGAGGTCTTTAGGATCAATCATTTCTAGAAGAGACTTCATGTGGTCAAAAGGTCTTCTCAAAGGGTCTATCTGTTGTAACTCTGCCTTACCTGTATAACCCAGTTCAAGAATTTTAAAAGACCAGAACAAGTTACAACTTAAAACCGTCTCCTAAAAAGAAGTTTAACATTCCATTTTACACAGCTACTGTTCTCCTTTTAGCAAGTTAAGACTCATCACCTACAACAACACTTCCTTAACTTGAATGCACATCTGCATATGCTGGGAATCTTTTAAATATCACATTCTGATTCTTTAGAATTAAAAGAATAATAATAATCATTAAAATGATAATCATTACAAAATAAGGACGCCTTGGTCCCAGAGATTCTAATTTGTGTTTAATTTTGAAGGTAGAGCCCATTACCTCACAAATATATGGAAAATTTCATGCAACTTGTCCAATATTTGAAAATTACTCATGTAGCATAGTAGGAAACTGATTTTAACATGTGATTATAGGTATTAATATTGGCTTTTCCCTCGATATTTTTCCAAAAATAAATAAATTAAGCATTAGAAGAAAAACCATTAGAAATTAGAAAATTAGAAAAAAAAATTTCCAGTAAGAATTCCTCTTTTTAAATATATGGTCTTTATGCATGTCCCTAAATGAGACTTTTGATATATTTCACTGTGGAAGAACAGAAAAGTCTTTCAGCAGTTATTGCTGTCCCCACTGCTTCTCAGCACTTCAGAGAAGTAACAAAGCTCAAACATCAAAAATAACTACTGAAGTATAAAAAAACAAGGGTTTTTTTTCAACCAAAGACTGTGTTGTGATAGATGTAAAGCACACCATAGGATATGTTCAGCTTTGGTAATATTTGTGAATCTCTGAGATCCAGCTGCATTGAGGAGGGAAAGGTTACCTGGCTGCCATGTGAGTCACCCTAGCAAGCTGACTAAGACATTCTTTTTCAGTTTGCTCTAGATGAAGCAATCCAAAATCTCTACGACACTGTAAGAAATACACCTATAGATTTTTGAGAGAAAGAGAAAGAAGTTGAAGGTGTCCTTGTAAGTGAACATTTTTCTCCCCAAGTATATTTCAAGTTATTGTATGTCAAGTATATTTTAAGTTATTTTTTCAGTCTGTTCCAACACCACCTGGACTTCTAACCATTAAAACTGTATTATGAAAGCTTTTCAATCAATGTCATCCTACAACTCTAATTTTCATATTCAGTAGCCACTAGATTAGTAAACATTCTAGGATGTTATACTGCAATCATATCAGAAATGTAAAAAAATGATGTCTTGGTCCTAGAGATTCTAATTTAATTGAGAATGAGTATAGCTTGTGCAGTACAATTTTAATACTGGTAGCACTCAAAAGCTACTAAACTAACACGCAGCAAAGTTTGAGAATACTCTAAAGAAGTCCTGATATGTATTTTTTTCCCCTGATGGAGAAGTCAGAAATTCAGAACACACAGAAAGATACAGTACAGTCCAAATGGGCCTTGGAAATCATCTAGTCTAACACTAATTTCTCCCATCTCAGGAATCCTTTCCAAATCGTTACGAATGTACAATCATTTAATTTCTGTTTTTTTTTTTCTAGTACTAACCATTCACTCAACTAAAAATTACACTATTGAATAGCATTAAGTGTTAGGAAGGTCCTTCTTTCTAAAATTAATAATGGAAGCAGAAAGAAACTTGGATAACAGCAGTAAAACACAGAGAATGCAAAGGGGTGTTTAGGCAAAGTGAGCTTTTCTACTGTTAAAGCTAGTACTTCAAAACTATTTCCATGAATTTTTCATTCACGTATCAGTTATTGGTTATTGAATTCTGGAATTCCAACTATTCTGCTGGAGAACAAAACTTACCAGTGACAGAGGCAGAAAAGTTTATAATGCTTTTAATGTCACAGAGTTCTCCAAAAACATGAATCTTATTGTATATCAAAGTTTGGTTATCTATAAATGGAAATTACATACACATATACAGCATATTTCTCTTGAGAGACCCTACCTGTGGTGCTCTAAACTAACTCAGAAGAAACTGGGTGACTTTTCAAGGGTCTGGAAACCAAGCTGGTTTTTCACTTTGGGTTATATGATGTATAGGCACTGCTGGAAGATCTAATATATGAAATAGTGGAGAAAGGCGGTACCACAGCAGCGATGAAATGGTATTTTTCAAAATTGTGGCTTAATGCCCTTGCTTCATGAGAAGTTTTTCAAGGTGTCTACATCTGTCCTACATACTGTGATAACCAATTTCTTGAGGTCATTGAAGGAAAACACATAACATCACAAACACTGAAGTATCCATACACAATATGCTAATAAGTTTTAAAAAAGCACAAGAGTCTGAGCTGTATATTCTTGGCTGGTTCTAAGATATCTTATTTCTGTTAATTCAAAAATCAGTCTTTTTTCAATTCTTTAGTATACTAGTAGTACTACATAATTAAAATTTCCTTCCCTAATCCCATTCCCAACTTTTTTTTTTACCTCAGCTGTTAAGGCTCTGCTAGTTTCTGTATTCAGCTTGTTTAGGTACGTTTTAATTGTGCCTTCCAGGTTATGCTTCTCCATTTCCCACTGAGATCTGAAATATATGATCAACAAGAGTAAGCAACACTACAACAGGGCAATGTTTTTCAGCCTCACCAGATACCAAATCAGCCAACGCCTTGATCTAGACTTTGCAGACTCTGGGAAATACATTTCTGTTGTTCACAATCTACCTAGTCCATGCTATTTTGTTACAGCAGCTCAAACTAAGACAGCAAGTTACTTCCCTGTACCTCAGTTTCCTCAAATGTGAAAGTGAAGAAAGTTGAATTATCTTTAAAAAGAGTTGTGAAAATTCATTCAGACAGCATAAAGCTCTTTTGCTTGTCACATAAGCACTAAATAAATGTTAGCTATTATTAAAATAAAGTTTCTGTAAGCCTTTCTGCATCCCACACAGCTTTTCATTATCCTTGTTATAAAGTCAAAACATTAAAATGTTTTTATTGGTTATGACAGTGTTCTCACTTCAAATATCAGAATAAGAGCAAAACCCTACAGCTTGAGAGGGAAGGACACAGACATAATGGCTAAGGATATTATTTATGCAAGAAATTATGGAAAGTGATACCTATTAGTCAGTGAGGGCTTTTTCTCTTCACATCCTTTCTCAGCTTCCTACACTTGAATTCCAGAATTTTCTAGTATGCAAACCAAATTCTGTCTTTAATGACAACAAATAATTGCAAATATAGTATAATAAGGACTGTCATAAAAATCATCTTCAATATTTTATTATTAGAAACAGACAGATGTTTGAGGAACTAATACTGTAGAAAAGCTTAACAATAATATATTACAAATACCATTAAGGCCAAAGTCTATTAAGGAGAAAATCATAAAATACTCAAAGAGAAATATTAAAACAAGAGGAATTATTATGCCATTAAATATTGTGCAAAATCTGCATAAAAGAAAATAAACTGGACTACATCAAAAAACATTTGTGCTTTAAATGACATCATCAAGAAAATGAAAAGACAACCCACATATAATGGAAGAATATAAAACTTCTTGTTATGTATTCAAAAGATAGGAAAGCATTTACAAAAAAAAGCATGGAAAAACTGTCGAATGTCTATCAAACTGATAAAAAAAGATAAAATGTTACATGAAATAATAGAATATTATATAGCCATTTAGAATGAGTACTGATACATGCTATAACATGGATCTTAAAATCGTGTAAAATGAAAGAGATTAATCACAAGGGGCCATATATTATGATTCCACTTATATGAAATGTCCAGAATAGGCAAATGCACAACAACACGAAGTAGATTAGTGTTTGCCACAGCTGGAGAGAAAAGAAGGAATGACTTCTAATAGGTACAAAGTTTCTTTTGAGAGTAAAAATATGTTCTAAAAATAAGTAGCGCTGATGGGTGTATACCTCTGTAGATATTTAATGGGGTGCATTTTCTGCTACATGAATTAGATCTCAAAAAAGCTGTTATAAAAAAATTACCCACAGCAAATAATAGGTAAATCAGAAAAAAAAAGGCCATTTCAGAAAGTAGTCACACCTAGTAGTACTGATTGGGGTAAAGAAATAAGAACTCTCAAGTTCTAGTCCTTGGCAGTAGTTTGTCGTGGGACTCTGCTGTTTTAATTTCTGAGTGATTTCAGGGCCAGAGCTAAGGTGGCCATACCTCTCAATTTGCCCAGGACACTTTCAGTTAACACCTATTACCCCAATGTAACTATTGCTCCTGCTCAATATCATGCTCAACAGTGCCTAATTTAGATAATAAATTGCATGGCCTCCTCAGCCAGTGAAATACAAAGTTTAAGAGAAGGTATATCTACTCCCTCAAAAAAAAAAAAAGCTAAGTTTGTACCTTTTCATGGAAAGTTGTTCTTTCAGGTTTTTGATTTCATTATCTTTAGCATGGACTTGACGCTGTAATCTAAGTAAATAAGAAAATAAGTCATAAAATGTTAAAAATTATTTCTCATTAACACAGTCAGAACAGTTCTATCTGTACCTGAGGATAGGACCAACTATCTTTAATTTATTTATTTATTTTTTTTAATTTTATTTTAAACCAAGAACATGTATTGGTACATTCTACATATAATGGTCACATTCATTACATTAATTCTGTACCTATACATGATGTATCTTGGTTCTCCCCCCTCTCCCCCCTCCCCTCTGCACCCTCCCTCCCTATTTACAGCAGGTTCATTTATCATTTTCCATATTTTCCCTTTCCCCTCTTTTTCCCGTTGCCTTTCTGCTTTTCCCCTTCTTTCTTTCTAGTACTTCTCTCCTCTG
>PVJO010018640.1:0-36174 GCA_004026905.1 Hystrix cristata
AAGTTCTGCATGCAACATTCTAGGACTTTTCTAGCCCACATCACCATGCCTTTCCGAACTCCTACCACAAGCTATTTCCAAAGACTTGTGAACTCTATGGTCAAGTGTCACTACAGCAGTGACGCCATTTCTCCAGTACTGAATATAGGTATTAGCTAGCTTTCCCACTGCTGGCACAAAATATGAAATACCTGCAACTTAAAGGCAGAGGGGTTTATTTTGGCTCATGATTTCAGTGGCCAGCTTCAATGGAGCCGAGTTGCTTGTGGCACATTGACCAGGAAGCAGAGCACAGGAGAAGAGCACCAGGGAAAGATATCAAGTGTCCTGCGTACAACTGGGCACCACCTCCTGAAAGTACATTCAGCTTTGAACAGCACAGGATTAATCCACTGATGAGCTCAATGCCCCGTAATGTAGTCACCTCCCTAATAAGTTTCATAATTAAGATGAACTGGCCTACTGGCTGACCTGCAGATGGAATTTAGCTCTCGATTTCAGGTGCCTTATCTTAGTGGTTTTAAGTTTGAAGTAAGGAGACCCTGGAGATACACTAGGCGGTAGACTTACTTTGTTTTTTAAAAAATTCACCCATATAAATTACTTTTTCCATAAAGGAAAATGAATAAAACTACACAGTAATATTTTAGTAATATATAGATCTAGTTTACAAATAACTACACATTTTGCTGCATGCCAACATATTTACCTGTAGGAACATGTAGTCAAAATAACTTGAAGATTTTAGTTCTAACAAAGTGACTATCTAATGGAGATTGGCAGTTAGGGAAAGAGATGTGATCATAAAGTGACAGGTACAGGTCTAATGATTTAAAATACAAGTAAAAGTAATTATAGATTGAAATATATTGTTATAGACACCTAGCAAGCGTTTCATTTAGAGATTGTTCAGGTATTTAACTCAGCATAAATATAGTAGTTACCACTGTTGTTTGCTTAATTAAGAAGAGTTTTAATGGCTAATAGACCATGTAAAACTTTTCAAATAGTTTGGATAAGTTTAATTATAGGCACAAGTTTTTCACATGTAATGGCTTTTCCTTTTCTGGTTGTAGCTGACCTTTATGTAGGCCTTTTTAAATTAGTGGGCAACTGCCATAAATGTCGGCTCTATCTTTTAGGAGCTCTGTGTTTTGTTTCTTCTTCATAGAGGGAATGTAAAGTAACTTCTAAAAATTTTAAACAAATTATCATGAATCAAGTTATAGGAAATATGTTAACTTTGTTTTTCAAAGGTCCTAGAAATAATAGAGATTACTTTTATAACCAGGAAAATGGTTTTAAAGAATAAAAATACCTTCTAGTACTAGACCAAAGGCAATTTACGTATCTTCCTAGTTACCTAAGAGAAGAAGAGAAGGTTTATGGTAGTAACCAGATGGAAAAAAACATTAATAAAATAGAAAACAAGTAGCAAGGAAAACTGTCAGGACAAGTTAAATGAAATTTGTTATAACAAATGTAAGTCATACGAACTTACTTTTACATCAAAGGCTAACCAAAAAGTATACTTATGTACTATATATAAGAGATATGGGTAGAAATAATGGTTCAAAGAATTAGAGAAAGAAAGGCAAGTCATACAAGGCAAATTTTAACAAAAAAAAGGCAGAAGGGGGTTGTAATGTTGAGTTTGGCAAAATTTTAAAAGTAATAAATGGGACAGATTATATTGATGATACATGTAAGACATAATGATGATGTGAGGAACATATATTTACCAAATTATAAAGAATTAAAATGGTCAAAAATTTTGTAAGAAATAGAGAATTTTTAGAACTCAATAGTAGAGATTATAGGTTACTTTTCTAAGTGACAAATCAAGCTATAGTTGATTTTCTGTATTTTCATTTAGTTGATGTATAAGACAAAGAACTATGTATTTTGAAAACAATATTTATCTTCTTGATTATTCATAAAGACTGAGTCTTGGAAACTAACAACGCATTGAATTTAATTTTACTCTGGGGTACACAGTAGTAAATTCTTTGGAATGGATATGTGAAAAATCTTTTATAGTTTCTTTATAGATTCAGTGTTCAGTGTGATAATTTTAATTTTCAACAGAGATAATTATGCTACCTATGCTGGGAAAAGAAGTAAATTGTTCAGAGTAGATTGATTGAACTATGTAGAATATCCAGAGCTTTGTTCCTTTTTCCCTCTGGCGCTGTTTAGCAGCTATCTTTCACTGTACAGTTCAGTCCCTCTACTGAGGAATTTGAATTTAAATATAAAGATCTTCGTACGTGTTATTTTTGTGTAGCTGTGAGTAAATTCATTAAGTATTAAACATCAACTCCTTTTCAGTCTGAAAGGTCTGAAATCATGCTCTGATGAGGGAGAACTACAAGTCTAGGGGTTGCCATGGAAGCAGAGGGGAGTGAGTATATCTTGAACAGAGAAGGAAGGAGAGGAAAGCAGGTTGGGAAGCTTTCATAGAAGCAGTCCGGACATCTGACCAGGTCTTGCAGATTAATAAGTGTTTATCAAGTAAATAAGGAAAAAGAGTTCTAGACTGAGGAAATAGAAGGTATGGAGGCAGAGACAGTCCATTTTACTTTTGAAAAAATGCAAGCCGTTCATATGACAGTGAGCATGAGTTCATGGAAAAGTAGCAAAATACACAGCATTAAGATATATGGCAGTGAAATTGTAAAAGTGTTTTAAGCCTTAAGGAATATGGGCTGTGAGTTAAAGGCAGTGACTAACCATGGAAATGTTCCCTGGTAGGGATGGCAGGAGGCACTCTGAGATTTAGTTGAAATGGACACAGAGATAACAGTTACAAAACTGGAAGTCCCTGAGTCATGTGGGAGTTCTAATTAAAATAATGGCCACAGAGAGGTGTAGATTTTATTACAGGTCTCTAAAATGGGTGAGATTCAGAGGGTGTATTGAAGGCCTCAAAAGTATATGCAAAGTTTGTGATATGAATGTATTTTCCTTGACTCCATAAATTTTTCAGATCATATAACAGGGGTGTCATATATAAGAGAAAATTAGAGGGACAACATTTACAAACTATGAAGTTTAATTTTAAAATTTAACTTCTGATCTTTTTTGTTTTTTCACTTTTTATAGTGGACAGGCCAAAATCTCAGCAAGTTCGAACTGCTAATACAATAAGGCGAACTTCTTCTTTGGATACGATAACAGGACCTTACCTCACAGGGCAGTGGCCACGGGATCCTCACGTTCACTACCCTTCATGCATGAAAGATAAAGCTACTCAGGTAAAATAAGCAAATCACAAGCAGCTTTATTATCCTTCACTTTCTCTGTTTTGATCACAGTAAAGAAAATAGAATATAAATAAAATGTTTCCTGCATTTGAAATATATCCAAACAAAAAGAAATTCACTGTTCTAAATAAATTATGTAGTAATTGGGTTTTTTTTTTTTGGTTGTCTGAATTTTAGAAGTTTTAAATTAATGTTTGACAAATATCAGTCTATATTAAATGGTTTTAGAGACAGTGTAGTTTTAAGATTTGCTTTCCCATAGAAATTAAAATAATGACTATTAATAATAATAAAAATATGAACATTTAACTCATGGCTAACAAAGTTTATATTGAAGACTTTTTTGTGGTTACCATTTTGTTTTTTTTCTGTTTAAAGCCAAGACTGAAAACTCAGAAAATGTACTGTTTGTTACACTTTACCTATTTATGGAAGAATCCCTAAGCGTATTATTTGAAAAAGTTTTCTTCTTGTCCTAGTTAGTTTTCTCATTGCTGAGACAAAATACCCGACACCCAAAGTTAAGGGAGGAAAGGTTTATTTAGCTCACGGTTTGTAGAGGTTTCAGTTCATAGCTGGCTGTCTCCAAGGCAGGGTGACAGGGCAGAGGAGAAACCACTCACAGCAGGCAGAAGGCAGCAAGGCAGGCAAGGCACTGTAGCAACTTCTTTCTGCCCCTTACATTTTATGCAGGCTGGCAGGATTGGGGTGGTGCCAAACCAATCAGAGGATTGATTTAGTAATCACACACCGTTAATTCTAGCATCACAACTCTAGAGTCAGCCACCTCTGAGAAAGCCCCACCTACAACCACATGAGGCTTTGGGAGGGACATCTAGGCACAAACTATAATACCTTTCATGTCACAAAGACATCTGAAAATATCTTTATTCATAATTATGAGTTCTTGAACATATCCTCAATATTTGTTGACATTATGAAGAATATTAAAAATATAAGAGATGGTATTTGGGCTTAAAGAATCTGCAGCATAATTATGAAAATAAGATGTAAATTTATAAAATTGATAGAAGATGGTATATAAGTTATTAGATGAACGGAACATTTAAGTAAATAGCACCATTCAAAAGAACATTTTGGACTTTATAAGCTAAAACATAGGACTTGAGTTTATTGTCTATTTTCTTTCTTTCTATCTGTTTATTTTGGTTTTTTGAGACAGGGTCTTGCTGTGCAAGTCCAGGGTGGCCTTGAACTCACTATGTAGCCTAGACTGGTCTCCAACTCATAGCATTTATCTAAGGCTGGGATTGCAGGTGTGTGCCACCACGCCCAGCTTTCATTTTTCTTTTCTAGTGGAGGTTTAAAACCATGAAATTAGCTGCTGCTTTGTGATACATCTCACCAGTTCTGCCTCTGTAATATTCTATACTGCTAGCCTTTTGCTTTCTGTTTTGCTTTTACTGAGGAAAAAAGTTTGATATGGCAAGTGGTGGAATTCTTAAACAAAAAAATAGCAAAATTTAAGAGATATAGGCCTAGACATTTAGAGAGAGAGATCTAAACACAGACGATTAAGAACTATCTTTGTGGAGAAATTGGATTCACCAATGTGATCAGGTGTACATATATAAAATAAAGAACGTCCAGTGACCCAGAACTTAGTTTTTGGAAAGGTGTACAAGGAAGAGAGAAAACTAATTTATTCATCTAGAAACAAGAAAGAGGGGAGAATTAACATTTATTAACTATGTACCATATACTATTTGTTTTAAAACTCGTGTTTTGTTTAATTCTCAGAAGACTATTGCAGTAGTACTTGGATGGTGGAGCAGAAGCTCAGGAAGTTACTTACTTGGGCTCATATAGCTACAAAATGTTGAAACTAGATTTCTAACACAAGTCGTATATATCTCACCTAGTACAATAACTAGCACCATAACACTCATCTAGTACAATAACTAGCACCAATAACTAAAAATGATAGCTATTTTTATTACAAAAAATATATCTTTTATTGATCATCTGTTTTATGCTGACACTATCCAGAAACATTGCAGTATCTTAATTCATTTTAAACAACAATAAAAACTCTGAGAAAAAAGAGGAGCCCGAAAGCATGAGTGAGAGAGACAGAGAACGAGAACAAAAGGCTGGAGTTAAACTGGATTATTGTAGTCTTAGAAAACAAAGGAGGAAGTTGTTCTATGAAAGGAAAAATTTTTCTTGACAGTGTCAGGTGCTAAAGAGGGAGGTTATAGAACATAAGGACTGGATTTAAGAATTAAGGCACATTGTCTTGGAGAGAGCAGTAGTAATGATAGAGTAGGAAACCCAAGATAGGGAGTTGGGAGTTAAAGAACGATGCAGAGGTTTCTTGAACACATATCTCTTTATCTGTGCATTAAGGATAATGAGACCTAACTCATATTATGGTTGCATGACTAAATATGATATTTGAAATTAAACATGACAAGTGCTAAAAACACCTTAGGTTATTAGTATGTGCAGACAGGCCTACTTGTATTTACAAGGTATGTAGCAAATATAGAGACCCACATTGCATATGTATATAAGTAAAATAAAGTTAAGTGTATATTTTGTTATGCTACTTTGACAAATCTTCATATAGACCCAGAAGGTCAGGGTTGAAATACTTCTTGGATTCTTCAGAGTTCTGTGCCAGAGCATGACCACACGGATGAAGGCTGTTCTATTCTCTGAGCCTGAGCCCTGCTCTCTTCCTGTCCCACACTCTTATATTTTACTTTAAGGTGGCTTTATGCATATGCTTGCTACCTTCTTCCAAAGTCGTCACAGTCAAGTTCTGTCTGTATCTTTTCAGGAAGTGAGACCAGGGAGTAGGCCTTTGGATACCTTGGGAACTTGGAAGTCAGGTTTGTTTTTTTGTTTGTTAGGAGGGAATTCTTAGCTCAAGATAGGAACTAGCATAAGTTGTATACTGTAAGGCGTGGGGTAGTGGCCCCAGCTTTTTCCACCCCTTAAAGAGGGGAGTTACTAGAAAAAGGCCAGAGTAATTTAGCCTAAACGGTGAGGTCCAGAGTATAAAAGCTTGTTTTGTCTGGGCCTAGGTGTAAGTATTTAAGAAACTTGCATTGGAAGCAAGTTAATATAGGCCTTATTTTTTAGACGAGAAACCCAAGGCTTAGAAAAATACTTGGTTGCATCACTGGTTAAGTATGAAGAGATTTGAACTCAGATTGGGCTGATTCCTAAGCTTTTTACCTTCGTTTCCAATTTTCTACTCCCTCTCATAGTTACCAATAAAGCACACTGATCTTAACTTAGTGCTTGTCCTACAAGCATAAGAAATGACATTGTCATCAAGCACCTGTTAAGTTTAATTGAAGATGCATGAGGTGAACATATGGGATGGTTTTCATGCCCATGATAGTCATTCTTCCTGGATTAACTCTTGAGTCTGTGGGGAGAGAAGTAGTAGTTTGCATTTATTTGTGAGTATTGGTGAAGAGATGGTATATTCAGCCCACTACAGATACCAAACACATGGCTGTATGCCCTTGCTAGAGGATATCTTCAGTATCTTCCTTTCATGGTGTTGCAGTTACCTTAATTATCAGAGGCTAGAGGTGAAATTCCTAATACTGTTTAGTATATTTTTGTTTAGGCCTTTGAAAAAGGAGTAGCATAGTGTTGTGAAAAAACTGTGGACTCTGGGGACACATGTTGTATTCAGACCGAGGCTTACTATGAGGGAACTTTCAGGGATAATGGAAATGTTGCATATCTTTTATAATATATTAATTATAAATGATAAGTAAAAATTGTATTGTACAACATGATGTGTTAGTATGAGTATGTATTGTGAAATGACAAAAATCGAGCTATTTAACATATGTATTACCTCACATATCATTTTATGGTAAGAACATTTAAAATCCACTCATAGCAATTTTCATATACAATCATGTATATCTTACAAGAGGACTATGTTTCTGAGAAATGTGTTCCGAGGTAGTTTTGTCCTTAGAGGGCACTTAAACCTGAATGAATGGTGTAGTTCACTCAATGTGGCCTCTTGATGAAGACACAGTAAACATGAGATTTATTGAGGCTGCTGCTGATATACTGTTTTACAGTAAACTTCTGTTTATTGCATACTATTTGTTGTTTACTCATACCATACACTTTTGTTATTACAGCATACTATTTTAGAGTAAACTTTTGTTTTTGTTTTGTTTTGTTTCGGAAGTTCTGGGGATTGAACCCCAGGCCTTTGGCATATTAGGTGAGTACTCTACCACCGTATTATATTTTAAGCCCAACGATAATATACTTATAAAATTAAATACTGTTCTTAATCACCATCTACTCAGAAATCTTGTATATAGATCTATCCCTATAAAGCCTTACTCCAGTTTGAGGTTTCATGTTTTTTAGTAAGATTGCTCACTGGTAGAATGCTTACTTAGCATGTACAAAGTCTTAATAGGATTTTTCTCCAGTTCCATTATAATCTTATGGGTCCCTTGTTGTGTTGTATGTGCTTTGTCCTTGACTGGAATGTCATTATGCAATGCATGTGTATATGCAGTGTATCGTTTTTAGCTCTAGTCACTATGATGTAGAGTAGACCTCTTAAAGTTACTCATCTTACTGTTTCTGGAATTTTGTGTCCTTTGACGAACATCTCTCCAGTCCCTTTTCCCAGCCTCTCATAACCACAATTTTACTTTTATTTCTGTGAGTTGAATACTGTATATCTGGGTAGAGATTTGGGTTATAAGTATGAATGCATTCATCAGAATTTATCCTGGCACATACTTGTGCATTTTATCATGTAACTGTTAGCTTTAAACATATACAAGTGAAAAGTACTGAACTCTGAGATGTTTAGTGGTAGAATATACTGTTGTCTGGAACTTACTTTGAAATGAATAAAGAATAAAAAGAATTGGATGGATAAATGGATAGATGTGTGATGAAGCAAATATACAAGAGTATTTTGTAGAGAATATTGTCTTTCTAAGTATTTGCTATGCAGGGTTTTTTGTTTTTGCTTTTGCCACCCTAAAAATGAACCCAAACCTAGGCTTTCTTTGTGTTAGGCAGGTGCTCTACCACTGATCCACACCCCCAGATTTTTCACTGTTCTATTTGAAATATTTATTAAGAAAATGTTAAAAAGATCATGACTCACTGAATTAGTTACCATGTAACTCAGTCTTCAGTTTCCTTTTTTGTAAAGTCAAGTCAGTGCCAGATTCAATACCAGATTGATGCAGTCACATGTTCATTATGAGGATTAGAAGATAGGACTTTTTTTTTTTCTTTGAGACTTGGCTCGCTGGGTTGCCCAGGATGGGCTTGAATTCATGATCCTCCCACCTCAGCCTTCTCAATAACTGGGATTATTAGTGTGTGCCATCACACTAGACTGGACGTCACATTTTTTAAGGCCGCCAAAGAAACAGATCCTTGCCAGTTGATTAGAATTACCTGTTTATCTTAGAAGGAAACACTAAAAACCATTTGTAGAATTTAGTGTTACTACTTTAGTCTCACATATAAAACTTTTTAAAACACAAAATTTATTACCAACTCTAAAATGTAACTTGAAATTAAGGTTACTATAATCAGACAGTAATAGTTCATCACGCTTTGCCCCATAGTGTGAGATATGATCTCTGGACAAATTTTAAGTTCTACTCTTGAATTGTTTTCAAATAGAAAATTAACACTTTTTTTTTGTACAGTGGTCAGTAATCAAAGTTGTTTCCATTGGGATTTGAAGGCTGAGTAGTTACAATCATGTAATGTAGTCTCTACTAATATGCAAAATATAACCTCTTTAAACAGATTTTATGGGCCTTTTAAATTATAATGTTATTTTTCTTAAAGACGTTCTAAAAATTCAATGTGGACATAAAAAATCATTATCAAATTAGAATGAAAGAAAAATAAATTAAGTTCTAGAAGTCCTCCGAAGTTTTGTCATTTAATTAACTTTTTTCTTAATCTTACTTGAACTTAAAAATTGTCTTAATAGTTTATTGTCATGTTTGACCTTTTGAGTTTTACAGATCTTAATCTCTTTTTTCTTATACAGTTAGAAGTGATTTTTCTATGAGTAGTCCATGCAAAGCAGCTTATTGAACAGACTGCTGCTATCACAGCTTTAGCAAGTGATCTCTTGTGAAATGTCCCTTAAACTAGAAGACCTGATGGTGTTATTCTTCAATAGCTGATTCCAGTTAATTGGCTGTATGCAAATGAATGTAGTTGGTCCTTAACAAGAGAAAACATTGTCATTTTCCTTTTAAACAAAGATCTAAAATTCTTTAATTATATTTATATTCTAATAAAATGATAGACTTAGTGCTTTTTATGTGTAATTTGGAAAAGAAAAAAGCCACATGACTGAAACACTGAATTTACCCCTCAGACATCCCCACCTCCAGCCTTGTTCAGCATCCTATCATAATGTCCTGTGAAATGGGATGCTTGGTGGTATATTTATAGACCTTGTGTAATTGTTTTAGAATGCTTTTAATTCTGCCACATTAAAAGAAATATTTCAAGTTATGTATTTCTGGGTTTGATTTTGTTTGAAAAGAGAACTTTTGGTAGAAAATAATCCATGTAATTTGGAAGGATATAAATAATAGCCACTGACTCCCTGGGCTTGCTCTTAAAATAATCATTATTAACAGTTACTTTTTTTGAGGGAAGTACATGTTTTGGGAAACTTTCTTTATCTGTGGAAATATATTCTTTAAACACATAGCTTCTGAGATGGAATCGTACTTTATATCATGTCTCTAACTTCCATTT
The DNA here is from genome assembly GCA_004026905.1 of Hystrix cristata. Lineage (NCBI taxonomy): Eukaryota > Metazoa > Chordata > Mammalia > Rodentia > Hystricidae > Hystrix > Hystrix cristata. The sequence continues at coordinate 10,044 of PVJO010018640.1, forward strand.
TCCATTTGATGGATGATGGGCATCCCTCCTTACCCTTATGATTAATTTTAGAAACATTTTGTTAAATTCCTCTTCGAACATCTTATGTTACCATTAAATATTAATTAATGTGAAATTGTCTACTTTACCATATTGAATCTTATCCAAGTAAAGGATATGCCTTTCCATTTATTCAGTTGTCTTTCAGAACATTTTAGATGATCAGCATGTTTTTGATAAATTTATACTTAGGTATTTTGTCTTTTTCTTGGCTATTGTGATTAGGATCTTTAATTACTTTCTAATTTGTTTACATGACATTTTCAATTTGGATTTTCTTGTTTCTGATAACTTTCAGATAGTGTCCTTTGGTTTTTCAGGTATAATATTATACAAATAGTAATTCTACCTCTTTTCCATTTACCTTCTGTTACATGTCCTCTCTTGAATTTACATTTGTAACCCTCCCAACATCATGTAAATTAATGACTGTGGTAGCAAATGCCTTGACCTTGTCTCCAGAGGTATTTTACTCGCTAGACATTACATACTGAATTTTGCTATGAACCATGTGTGCTTTATATACATCAAACACATATGTTTATTTTGCTGTTTTTTTTTTTCATTTTATTCAGGAGCAATTGCATGGGAAATGCCATTTCTTGATTGAATATGTTGTTTTGACTCAATCTATAATATAGTAAATTTCTTGTCCCTTTTGTTTGGCTGTGTGTGTGTGTGTGTGTGTGTGTGTGTGTCTGTACACGCATGCACATATAACCACAAACAGCTGTAGTGAATTTAACAGATTATTTAATATTTGGTCTATGACCACATTTCTCGAAAAATGATATCTTTTACAGAGATTCAAAATAAAAACTATACAGTGACAAGTGAAGTGTTTATTAATATTTGTGATACTAATATTCAGAATGAAGCCTGGATTTTTTCTTTTTTATGAGATAATCCTTAGGTTAGTATTATACTTGCTTCATAAAAAGGTTTTGCAATATTTCCTTCCTCTATGCTCTAGTGTGGTGTAAATATTATCTTAATTATCTGTTACTTGGATCAGGACGAATTTTATGTATGAAACTTATTAGCCTAGGATGTTTTTGGATTATAGCTCTTTAGAAAACTCTGTTTTGTCCATGGCTCTTGGTTTCTTTTTGTTGCATTGCAGATTTCAAAACTCGTGTTCTTTGAGCTGGGAGAGGGCAGGAAGATTGCTTGAGCCCAGGAGTTGGAGGCCCCCACAATGACCCCCCATCTCAAAACAAAACTGAGCTTGTATTCTTGAAGGGTGAGAAATGGGATATTAGGTCTTATCTAAAATTCTTGCATACTAATGTCTTAATTTTCAGAATCTAAACTATGAAACATTAGTGTGCCAGAAAGTACATAAAATAGCATTTTAATGCTAGCATCTTAGTATCTTTCCCTAGTAGTCTATTTTTAACAAATCTGAAATAAGTACTTAGCATTCGGTTTTAACTAACATTCAATGAAAGTGGCTAACTCTGAACTAAGATATATAAATTCTTTGCTATTGAAATGACATTAAAGTAAGCCTTTTCCTCCATTTCTCAAAGAGGCTTGGTTGGGGAAGACTTTATAGATGATGTACCTCACTCATCTAGTAACAGATTAAAAAAAAAACTTTCAGTTTTACCAGTGTGATCAGAAACTCATTTCCTGACCAAAAGTCGCACTTGATAGAGCTGTTTGGGTTTCCTGTACCCTTGTTGAAGAGCTTGCTGTTGAAATCTGCCTAAGTAGAAGCAATTGCTGAACCATTTCAGAGAAAGGGGGATTTCTTCATGAAATGGAAACGAGTCTGAAGATTTCACTCTATGAGCTTTTAGATTGCATTTCAGGGACCCAGACTGTTACTTTTATGGAGCTTGTCCTTAACTGGCTGTTGAATAAATTCATAAGTATTCATTCCTATTCTAGATCGCCTTTACTGTTTCTTTCAGCCATAATCTGATTATGATACAGAGGATTTTATATCCTGGAGTCCATAGCAACAACATCATGTTCCTGGTTTAGGAAGCAATACTTTTTGGTTACTGAAAGAATATATGGAGCTATATTGAAGAAAATGCTAATCTGTGGCTAAAATATTTAATATTTTATTAATCAGTTTTAAATACTGTCTTTAAGATTACCAGAAACTCAAAATGGTACTTACTGATTTTTACTAGATACTGTGTTCATTTGGTTCAGAAGTAAAAGGTACATAGCAAAAGACTTTTCTCATATTCCTATTACTTATATACTCAGTTTTCCTCCTTTTACTTGAAACAATTATCTGGTAGGAAAATTAGTCTGTTTTCCTTCATTGCTTTCCCATACCTTTGCTCCTCAGCTAGCTTTAGGTAAAATTGTGAAACAGGTCATGTTTATTTGGGATAACCCTCGTAACTCTGGTTCCCTGACCTTTGTTGTCCGGTACATTAGTTCTCATCTAGATACCATCTTAGAACCTATCATTTTTCTATTGAAAATCCTGTGATAGTATTGAACAGTATTTATTGTACCTTAGAGACAAGGCACTTTAAGAATTAAGATCAGAGGATTCAGATAATAGGCTAGAATTTGGTGATGGTGTATAGTATGAGAAAGGAGTATGCCTCTCGAGGTATTAATACTTTTACATAAGTAAACAAATAAAAGATTGACGTAGGAGATGTCTTGTTGGGAAAGAGTATAAACCAACTGAAATTTTTTCTGTTTTGTTGGAATTCTCATAGTGTTTGAAGGATAACTAGTGTTTATTGCAGTAAAGTGTACACGGAATAACCCATGTTAAGCTTCCAGCACAGTATCTGGTTGATAATAGATACCAATAAATGTCAGCTGCCTGTATTAGAATCTTTATTTTATTGTCAGTAAGTTTAAACATAATAATATAAAGTTAAGTGGACAGATGATGTCATTATTAGTATCAAAAATGGATTATACATTTATGAACATTAAGTTTGGACTGGTAGGAAATGGCACCAAAATGAAACACACAACCCCAGAGCGTGAGGGGGCTCTGAAATTCAAGAAACAACGCCTCATTCAATCGAAGTAGCTATTTTCTGTCTTCTGTATAATCTTAAAGAAATGGTACTTCAGATTTATAGGTCTGCATGTGGAAGAGGTTTATATTTATGAAAACTAGTCTCTTCCCCCATGTCTTAGGTTGCCATCAGCTGAATACCGTTGATTTTATGACTTCAGTGATTGTTTTTGTTTTTAGAATGGTGGGAAAACATATTTGGTAGTATCTCATAAGCACTTAGTTTGTTAGTTTGCTGTAAGGTATGAGGGATTTTTAAATAATAACATGTTAAAGTCTAGCAAGAAAAATGAGTTGGGTATGTGGTCAACATGACAACTTGAGTGAAAATTTATATCTTTTGTTCCCTTAATGTAAGACTGGTTTTCCAACTTTAGCTTCCATCAGAATCATTTGGAAAATTCGTTTAAAAAAAAGAAAAAGAAGAACTAAAAACCAAAACACGCAGATTCTATCGGGGCCTTCTTTAAGAATCTTTTTAGAAGTGGTTTCAGACTTTTACATCTTGAAAAAAAAATATGTTCTTGATAGGAATTACAACTTTTGAAATTGGTAAAGCAGAAAAGCATATTTGCCATTGCTATTTTGTGAATAAGGATATAAACAGCAAAAGCATCTTTTAGTATTTTAAGTTTCTTAGTTGACCTAGACAAAATAATTTTTCTAATATGTATTCACTTTGAAGCCTGTATGGTCCTGGTTTATTTCGTTTAGAGGAGAGGTGGTTCTTGTACAGGAAACCAGAGCTGGGAGGATGGACTCTAGGAGCTGGAAAAAAAGTTTTATGGCCTGGACTTTGGAAAATTGGGGAGTGAGAATAAAAGTGACCTTTTCCATTTCATAGGTATTCTTTTTATGTAGAGGGGCTTCTTTTTTTATGCTAACCACATTTTGTCAATAGTCTTATAGATAGGCTTTGGCTCTGCCTTACTCAAATGTTATAAAAGGTTCGTTTTCTTTTCCTTGGTAAGTAGGGACAGCTAGAAAGGAAGAATCTCTTGAAGTATAGTGGCTGAAGATCAAGCCTATTATATTCAATAATAAAATCACTAAGGACTATTTCTTTCCAAGGCATCTGTGGAGTTGTGCTTTGCAGATGTTAATAAGTATACTTGTGAAATAAGTGTTCTGGAATCATGTAAGTAATAAGCAGGTTTTGAAAAAGGTGTGTGTGTGATGTGAGAGAGAGAGACAGTGTGTTTTTGGAATACATGTTATACATGGGGTAGAGAAATTCATACAATTTCTAAAATTTATTTGCCTATGGAACCTTTTTATCATGCATTCTTAGTGACATCCAGGAACAAAGTTACAAGTAACACTGTTTTAAATATTCAGGTCTGGCAAGCACACATAATAACTGGCCAGTGGAAGGGGCTGTTTGCTAATACAAAGAAAGAATCTTTGCCATTTTGTGTGGTTATTTTCCTAATTTAAACTTTTAAACATTTTTAAGAAACTCAGGTTTAACAAATTGGGTTCAAATTAGGTTACTTTCTATGATTCTCAGGCATCAGCTTAAATAGAATTGATACAAAGTAGCCACTGTTGGTTTTGCTTTGGCTAAAACAGCCTGTTGAAAATCTGTGATCCAGTATCTAGAACCTGTTAATGGAAATGTTTCATCTGTGCTGTTGTACATGGCAGCCCATAGCCAATACCACATGCATTTATTGAGCATTCAAAATATGCTAGTATGATTTACAAACTGAATTAGTTGTACGTAATATTCCTTAATTTAACTCTAAATAGCTGCTTGTGGCCAGGAGTCACTGTATTGGACAATGCAATCTATAGAATATATTTGCAGACCAGAATGTTTGTATACTATTTTTTTTAAATTAAATAACCAGACACAGTGACACATACGTGAAATCCCAGCACTCAGGAGGCTGAGGCAGGCAGATCACTGCAAGTTCCAGGCCAAGTTTAACTATTGAGACCCTGTTTCGAAAAAACTAAATAAATAGATATGGTTAAAATTAAATTATCAAATTAGGGAAGCAGTTTTGGAAAGTTGAGATTATGATGAATATACTTGTGTACTTCATGTGTTTATAACTCTCTAGTCACACAACTGAGAGAACTCTTCCAGTAGTTTTTTTCACTTCAGCAGGTAGGCATTGAGAGAGTGTCTCCTTGTAGCTCAGGTGGCCTTGAACTCACTACATAATGTAGCCCAGTTTGGCCTCGACTCATGGCAGTCTCCCTGCATCACCCTCCCAAGTGCTGAGAGTACAGGCATGCACCACTACACCCAGTGTTTTCTCACTTTAAAAAACCACGTATTACTAAATAGCTTCATGACCATAAGCATTCTTTGCTAGTTAGTTACTTTCTTTTGTATAACTAATACCACATTTTGAAATAATCAAATTGGTTTTCACATTCATTTTTAAGAAAAGAATGCTAACTTGGTGTATGATGAGAGATACGGGTCTAAGTTCAGCCTTTAGCATGTGGATCATTAAAGAGGCTATAGGTCTTACCATTAAAAAAGAATCTGCTGGAAGACAAAATATATGAAACTCTCAAAGACGTAGGTGTAGGCAAAGACTTTCTGGATAAAACTCCGATTGTGCAAGAATAATACCAAGAACCAACAAATGGGATCACATTCACCAACAAAGTGAAGAGAACAACGTACAGAACAGGAAAAGAAATTTGCCAGCTACACTTCAGGAGAACTAAAATGTAGGATATTAAAAAAACTCAAAAAGACTAATCTCCCCCCAAAATTTAAATACCAATCAAAAAAATGGGCATGTGACATGAATAGATACTTCTCAGATGAAGAAATACAGCTGGCCAATAAATATATGAAAAAATGTCCAACATAACTGGCCATTTGAGAGATGGGAATTAAAACAACAGTAAGATGCCATCTCAACCCAGAAGAATGACTTCTGTCAAGAAATCAACCAAAAACAAATGCTGGAGAGGACGTGGGTAGTCTTCATTGTTGGTTGGAGTGTAAATTGGTATACCCACTATGGAAATCAGTATGGAGATTCCTCAAAAAAATAAAAATAGAAATTCTGTTTAACCCAGCTATTCCCCTTACATCTTCCCAAAAGAGTTACCACATCATACCACAGTGATATATGTATACCCATGTTTTTGAGTGTGTGTGTTCGTTTTTCTTTTTGATTTTTTGAGACAAGATCTCACTATGTAGTTCAGGCTGGCCTTGAATTCACTTTATAGTGATCCTGCTTCAGCCTCCCTTCTGCTGGGATTGCAGGCATGAGCCACCACACCCACCTGTGTACCCATGTTTATGGCACCACAGTCTGTATGCCTATCAACAGATGAATGAATGAAGTAAATGTGGTATTTATACACAGTGGAGTACTGTCCTGCCATAAAGAAAGAAAAATTTGAGTCATTTTTAAGAAAATGGATGCACTTTGAGACCATAATGTTAAGTGAAGTAAATCAGATATACAAGCTTGAACATCACATGGTTTTTCTTATATGAAAAAGTTAATAGGAAAAAAGGGAGTAGAGATTTTAAAAAGTTATTGTTTTCTGTTTCTGCTGTTGGTGTCTGGTTTCACTCCAATGTGATGTGAGAGCTCACTTTGCAGGTTTTCCATTTCTTTGGAGATGTTAAGGGCTTTATTATTGCTATGAGCATAGCCTATTTTGAATTAAAAAAAAATAATTCCCAGAATAAGAAAATCTGTGAAGATAGAGAGTAGCTCAGTGGTTGCCTAGATTTAGAGAAGAGGGGTTGGGAGATGATATCTAGTGGGTAGAGTGTTTTGTTTTGCTTTTTTTGTGGGGGTGGTGGTGGTGCTGGGGATCAGACTCAGGGCCTTGCACTTACTAGGCAAGCACCCTACCACTTGAGCTAAATCCCCAGCCCATGTGTTTCGTTTTGGGTTAACAAAAATGATCTAAATTTGATTGTCATCATGGTTGTACAACTTTGGCAGTGTGCTAAAATCTACTGAATCTTACATTTTAAGTTTGTAAGTTGTGTGGTATGTAAATTTTAGTTCAGTAAAGCTGTTATTTATGGAAAAAAAGAATGCTAATATAAAGAAAGAAGGTATTCTGAGACAAGAAACCTCAGATTTGGTGCCATTGGCAAGCTTGGCAATCATTAAGATACTTGCAAAAATTTGGGGGCTATTGATTTGTGTATAAGTTGGAGGTATAAATTCTTTGAAAAAGTTAGGACTGTACAAAATGAAAACAGTATTATGAATGTTATTGTTGAATTAATATGGAGCATGGCAAAAATTTGACTCATTTTCTGCAAATGTACTTTTGAGTTGTATAGATTGTGATCCTTAATCAGTTGTTTCTTGGCAAAGACAATGCTACTTGATAGATAAAATTAAGGCAGATAAATTTTCAAAATAAAATTTTGACTAAAACTGTCACAATTGAATCATTAATTTTACAATAAATTGTTAAGGATATGATTATTTAGGGGGCTAAATTATTTTCAAATTAGTTTGTATTATCTGGGATTGAAAGCAAATTTTTTTAAACTTTATTTTAATGGTACATTTTCAATATACATATTGATAACATTCATCATTGGGGATTTGTACTGAAAGTAGCAAATTTTAGTAAGTTTTTTAAGCAGGTTATTTGATATGCTTATCCTTGCACTTGCCAGTTGAATAAAAACGTTCTCTCAGTTGACTAAACAGCTTTGTTTAGTAGTGAATTCTTCAAGCAATTTTTTAAAATTTATTTCTGTATTTATTCTACTAACAATTTTAGAGTATCTTTGCTTTTAAGAGATGGTAGTTATTTAAACAGCTTCAATAATTTTGAGCTGTATAAAGTAGAACTGATACCTTTTTTCTAAGAACTTATAAATAAGTGAGGCTTCAATGTAAATGACTTTTTTTGCCATGTAATAAAATTTTTATAAAAGCCACATATACTTACTGTGATAATTATTACCCATTATCTGCCTTTAAATAGTGTTTTGTTTTTTAGTTTCCATAATTTACATTACACTGAATCTTATATTAAGGATAGTATTTTACTACTATTTACTTTTAAATGCAATTACTTGTCTTACTATTTTATGACATTATTTGTGATTTAGTGTTACATTTAGGTATTGTATCTATTAAAGGTTAAATAATGACGCTTTAGTTCAAACAGTGTTTTAGTTAAAAATTTTATTGCCTAATCTCACCGAAAACAATTAAAATTCTTAGCATGTACAAGTTACAGTGTTACACTAAAATCCTTTAAATGCTAAGATTTTCATGACTCCGTAAAATGCTTCAAACATTGTCATATTTTGAATTAGACATTATCAATTCATCTTGAGTCATCTTGCTTAAAAACATGTTTTAGTTGAAATTCTATTGTTACATTTATTGTTTTTAACCTTTTTCTTGTTCAATTTTGTAATAACTATAAATTTTTTTCTTTTCTTTACGATACTGGGGACTGAACCCCAGAATCACACTGCTACTTAACTACATCCCCAGCCCTTTTTATTTTGAGATATGGTCTTTTCAAGTTGCTCAAGCTGGGTTTAGACTTGCAATCTTCCTGCTTCAGCCTCTTCAGTAAGCTGGGATTACAGGTGTGTGCCACTGCACCTGGCTTATAGTAACATGTTCAATAGAAAACTGTCTCATGTTTTCAAAAAGATACTATCATAATACTCTTTCCCAAGTACCGGAAGAGTAATACAATCAGCCCCCGAGCTAGATAGATATTTAATATATAAATCAACTAAAGTAGCACTGCTTTTTGGGTTTATCTTCCTTCCATTGTATTTAGTAGCCATATTACTCTATATTTAGTTTGCCTAATCTCTGTAAATAATCACTAATAAACAAATCTTTACAATTTTCTCTTAATCTGACAAGTTATTACTGTTAATGTGAAAATATCAAGTGTTTTTAAGCAAGATGACTCGATGAATTGATGACGTCTAATTCAAAATATGCAATGTTTTAAGCATTTTACGGAGTCATGAAAATCTTAGCATTTAAAGGATTTTAGTGTAACTTTGTAACTTGTACATGCTAAGAATTTTAATTGTTTTAGTTTGGTGAAATCAGGCAATAGAGTCAAATTACTTATTTTTTGTAACTTATATTTATTTTAAAGACACCTAGCTGTTGGGCAGAAGAGGGAACAGAGAAGAGGTCACATCAACGTTCTGCATCATGGGGGAGTGCTGACCAACTAAAAGAGGTGAGTTCTTTCTGTTTCCTGTCTGTGACTTATGGTTCTAGCAGGTAAATTCTGTTTCCTGAATATAATGGAATTTCCTTTAGTTGTCTAACCTTATCTCTTTTAGCGTTTGAGGGTTGATCTCCACATTTTGGTCAGTAAGTGAGTTTTCTTTATTTGTATCCTTTATGTCCTTTATGAATATTTGTTATGTACCCAGTTAGCTGTACCTTTTCTAGAATGAAGTCAGATTTTATGTAATAATCTCTAGCTTGTATTCATTTTACTTATCTTTTGTTTCCCCCACCCTTTATCTTGCTTATTTTTAGGTCATAGCAACCAGAGGTATAGATCATAACTTTGTTGATGGTAGGATAGTATTTTCTGTTTCTGATAGCTTTTTATAATGATACTCAGCATATTGTTTCCCTTAGGACCCAATACAGTGGAACCCATATTTTTTAGGAATAGTTTCTATGTCCCATTCTCTCATGTATTATGAATAACCTGAAACTTATCTTTGTATATATGTTCAGTTATTTTTCCTGATAATTTTATTCATCTACATTTTTATCAGTTTTTATAAAATGATGGAAACTTAAAGAGTTGAGGTGTTAATCCTAGTCCATCTTGTATGTAAACACTCCTTTAACAGGGAGTCATCTTATCTTTGTTATGATGATGACTGATGGGAATTCATTACTGAATAAGATAGCCAGTGCAGGTGTGTAGCCTAAATTGCTAAATATGTTACACACAAAACACACACACACACACACAGAGCATCCACCAAAAAAAGTATACACACTTGAGGAAAATGAAAACTTGAATAAATATTTTAGTGCTAAGTTTATTGAGACTTCGTGAGATTAATACAAGTTACCTTGGCCTCTACAATTAGAAAAGGTGCTCAGAGTGGTGGCTATTAGCTTACAGACATTTATTAGTACAGCAAACTACTGCTTGGGTAACGTTGGTCACTGAGATTGCTGCACATTCATTTTCAGTTTCTTCTCTAAGGGCTGGCAGTGTAGTGGGTTTTCTATGATACGACATCCTCTGGGGTCCCCGATAGGAGGTTAACACCATCTGTTAAAAAAAAAAAAAAGTACTATTTTTCTTTTCCTGAAGTGTGTATACATTTTTTTTGGCAGACTACAGATATATGAGTGAATATGTGACCTCAGAATTCCTCTGGATCAACATTAGGACATTAGGGATACATTAAATATTTGAAAATCTACCATAGTAGTAAGTTTTTTTTTCTTCCAGGGTAAACACTAAGATGTCTCGCAAAAAAAAATTTTTTTTTTTTTTTTTGGTTCCGGGGATCAAATTTAGGGCCTTGTCCTTGCAAGGCAAGCACTCTAACCACTGAGCTAAATCCCCAGCCCCCAAAGTTTTTTTATACATAGCTTCCAGACTTATTACTGTCATTTTCATATAATATAGGTTTTCTGTAGATCTCATGTACTGTTCTGTTTGGACTGAATAGATACAGTCTATTGGCATGCTTTTGCCTATGATTGTATTACATCTTAAGCTTTATGTTATGGATGTAAAGAAATCCGTGACTCCTGTCTAACTCATAGGCAAATACATGTGTACAAAATCAGTTTATCCCCATAGCAACAAAAAAGAAAGGAAGTAGAGCATAATATATCTAGATTAAAACAGATCTACAAATCCATTGATAGAATGTGAGTAGTAAAAAAGTGAACTTGCAGTTTTGTATTCATCACTTTTCTGTTGCTAGGACAAAATATCTGATATTCCATTTAAAGGAAGAAAGGTTTATTTTCACTCACAGATTTCAAGGTTTCAGCCCTTGATCACCTGGCTCCATTGCTGTTAGGCCTGTGGTAAGGCAAAACCATCATGATGTTAAGGGCATGGTAGAAGAAAGCTGCTCACCTTATGCCAGCCAGAGAGCAGAAAGGGTGGGAGGGAGGGAGAGAGGGAGTAAATGTATTTTTAAAGGCATGCCTACAGTGACTGACTTACTCCAACTCGACCCCACCTCCAATTGGATTCATGGTCCAACTATGAACTCATTGGTGGGTTAATCCTCAGGGTCTAATCTTCTCTCTAGGCTTCACCCTTTGAATGTTGTTGCCCTGAAGAGCAAGCCCTCAATACATAAGTCTTTGGAGGACACTCCATATTTAAACCATAACACAATTTTATCTTGGAGTTAATTACAATAAAAATTATTACCAAGATTTGGTGTAGATGAACTATAACTGGATAATAGCAACACAGGATATATTAAAAGGAGTAGCTGACGTAACTGAATGAGAAGATTTGATCGTTCTCCTCAGAAAGCTAGACAAAACAGTCAAAACAACTGTTTTAGTGCTCTGGAAGTTAACCAAACTAAAATTGAGAAACTTGGTTCGTGAAAATTACTGAACTAAAGGTAACACGTTTGTGGTGTTGTGTTTTTTTCTCTGGGGCTAGTGTCTTCCCATCTTCCTTATCCCCATTTTGTTGGTATGACATTTAAAACAAGATGGGGCAAGCCTTAAAAGCCAACAGCTTTGTTGCCTGTGCTGAAGCAGATCACTTAATATGACACATTTTAAGTTAATAACTGATCCTGGTGGTGGGTGAACAGGAAGGACCAGTGACTGTATTAGTCTGAGGTTGTAGTACAATTTGAGATAAACAACAAACGCATGGATTAATGGGATTTAATGGAGATGCCTAAGAGCTAATACAGTCATAGAGATTTGATAAATACTCCACATGTCCCAGGTTGACTGGAGCTGAGGACATAAACAGAGAGAAGTGGGGCAAATCACCCACACATTCCTGGTCAAGGGAGCCCAACAGTAGGTAAAAGGAGATTCGAGAGTACTAGTGGAAATAAAACTCAGGGACTATCATGAAAGACCTGAACTTTTAATGTATTCCATATCCACATACAAATCCCAGCAATGGGAAGTAGAAATCTTACTGGCTTGAGATGTGTGAGCAAAATCTCTGATCAGTCTTTGGCTAAACACTGAAGTGTTTAAAAATTATTAAAAAGCTAAACTAACTCTAATGGAGTAAAGACATCAGTGACCATACATTGCAGGGGAACAGGCTTATAAGCCATGGATGGAGTCACTACACATCATTAGATAGAAACAGTAGAATCTGAAGTTGCTACAACATATTATCTAAAATGTCCAGCTTTCAACCAAAAATTTATTATACATGTGCAAAAGAACAAAAAAGTGTGGCACATACTCAGGAAAAAAGAAGCAGACAGTAAAAACTGTATCTTAAGTGCCTCCATATGTTGGTTTTAGCAGACAAAGACATCAAAACAGCTATTATACAATTTTCAAAGAACTAAAGGAAACCATGTTTAAAGAATTAAAGGAAAGTAAAACTACAGATACTCCATAAAATATTTCCATGAAGAGATGGCTGTTCAACAAAAGATTCAACAAAAGTTTAACTTTAAAAAGGACAGTAACTAAAATGTTCACTAGATGGGCTTGACAGTAGCTTTGAGGTGGCAGAATAAATCAGTGACTGTGAAGACAGATCAATAAGAGTTATATACCATGAAGAACAGGGGAACAGAGGAGAAAATTGAAGAAAAGTCAAAAGAGCCTTGGAAGGCTGTGGGATAGCATATCCATGTACATACACTTAGTGGGAGCCCCTTGATAGAAGGGACAGAGTAGAGCAATAGTCAATAAGGAAGAATAAAGAAAAATAAAAATAAATGTCTTAATTACTTTCTTGTTGCTGAGACAAAATACCCAAAGTTGAAAGAGGAAAGGTTCATTTCAGGTGACAGTCTGTAGAAATTTCAGTCCATAATCTGTTGGTTCCAAGACAGGCATGGCAGAGGGGCATCACAAAGGAGAAATAGTCCATGGTGTGGCAAGCAGAAGGCAGCAAGCAGCAAGCCTCCCTTTCCCTTTCCCTGGGTGGTGCCATCTATACCCAAGGTGTGCCTTTCCATTATCTACACCCAGAGCTATGCTAAACTAATCAGGGGACTAATTTGGCACTACACACCCTTAATCCCAGTATTACACACCCTAGATCCAGCAAACTCCAGAATCCCCAATGAGTACATGAGGCTTTGGCAGGACATCTAGATATAAGCATAACAATAAATAATCTCAGAAAATTTTCCAAATTTTATTAAAAAAAATTGGATTCAAGAAGCGGAGCTGGACCCCAACTAGGAAAACAGAGCCACAGGTAGGTACATTATAAGTTATTGAAAACCAAAAATAAATACAAAAATCTCAGAAACTGAAAGTCATCACACATGGGGCACTTAATATCTTTAACAGCTGAATTTTCATCAGAAATGATGGAGACCCTCAGGCATTACTGAAAGAAAAAACTGTTTACCAAGTATTCTGTATCATGCAAAACAGGTCTTCCAAAATGAAGATGAAAAGGAAAAAGGCCTTCCCGGATAAGCAGAGATTGAATTTCTAGCCATTAGACTGTTTTATAAGAAATTTTAATCTATGAGGAAGAATTGAAGCATACTGGGAATAGAAATAGGTCAGTAAATATAAAAACATTTCTAACTTTTGTGGGGTTTATAACATACAGATGAAGTATGTATGACGATAGCATAAAGGAAGAATGAGAAAGATATGTATTGGAGTATAGTTTCTATTTTATTGGAATAATTATTTACTTTAAATTTAATTGGGATAAGCTAAGATACATATTATAATCTCTAAAGCAATTGTGACATTGGTAAGAAAATAACTTAAAAATATCAGAGGACTTAAAATGGTATATTAAAAATACCACAAAAGGAAGTAATAAAGGAGGATTTTAAAAAAGATGTAACAAATATAAAATGATTAGCAAAATGGCAAATCCATCCAAATTACTAATGGCATTAAATGTAATGAACATTTCTACTTAAAACAGATGGACAAACTGGACAGAAAAGCAACACTCAGCTACATCCTACCTCCTAGAGACACACCTTAGATTCAAAGATACAAATAAGTTGAAAAGAAAAAGAAAATATGTAAAGAAAACAGTGGTAATGAGAAGGGAATAGGTATACTAGATTACTAAACAGAAAGCATTTCTGAAGACAAGTAGGGACATTTTATAATGGTAAAAAGTTTAATTCATAAGGAAGTATTCACAATTATAAATGGGGTTGTAAATGTCTATACATCTAACTGTAGCATTCTCAAATGCATGAAGCAAAAACTGAGAAAGGAAATAATAGTTTTACAATAGTAATTGGAGACTTCAGCATCCCAATCTCGTTACTGTATTGAACAACCATCTAGACAGAAAAGTCAGCAAGGTGGTAGATGACTTCAACAATTTTCCCAGCCAACTTGACCAGACTGCATACAGAAAACTCCATCCAGTTACTGCAGAATACATCTTTCCAAGCACATGTGAAAAGTTCTGTAGGTAACAGTGTATTTTGGGCCATAAAGCAAGACTCAGTTGATTTCAAAATACTGCAATCATGTAGCAGAAATTATATTTTAAGAAGATCTAATGTAAAAGAAAGGATATAAGTAAATTATTTGGTTGGGTTCTTAATTTTCTAACATACTGTTTCTATTCAGCTATCTGTTACAGGTAAAAATTAGTTTACTCTCTGTTCTTGGATCAGCAGGTATATGGGATTATGCACGTGGGCAGGCATGTGGACATGTAGGGTTTGTCTGTCTGTTTCTCTGTCTCTGTCTGTCTGTCTCTGTTTCTTGTGGTACTGGGAGGTCAAATTTTAGGGACACTATGAACTACATCCCCAGCCCTTTTAAATTTTTACTTTTGAGACAGGGTCTCGCTAAGTTGCCTAGGCAGGACTCAAACTTGCAATCCTCCTGCCACAGCTTCCCTAAGTGCTGGGATTACAGGCACACACTCCCATATAGGGTCTAATTTCCTTTTAACTAGACTTCAAAAAGTGTCTTTTGAGACATTGGGTCTTTGTAAATGTTAAAGTTTGTCAGATGTTCCCTTGTTTCACATAAAAGAGTAACAAGAGTCATGACTTCACAAACTTTATTTTCAGGAAAAATTAGTTGGGTTGGTATTTTTAGTAACTCTTCAGTGGAGAAGATATCTTAGTTTAGCTCTCGTTAGATTTTTTTCCTTCTCATTTGCCTTTAGTTTTTGTAAATTTTTTTATCTTCTTGTGAGTTACCGATTTGATTCATCGGACAGTATAGAATGGTGATTGTGTTAGCTGTTCATTACTGATACAATATGTGAGATAATCAACTTAAAATAGAGGACAGGTTTATTTTGGCTCAGTTTTAAAGGTTTCACTGTCACTTGGCTCTCTTGCCTTGGTCCGTGGCAAATTGGTATGGCTTAACTGGAGTACATGGTGGCTGGGACTTGTTCACTTCATAATGGCTGAGAAACACAGTTAAGAGACAGCATTGTCATGATGCTAGTATCCCCTCGCAGTGACCTAACTTCCCACAAGGCTCCAGAATTTAATGGTTCTGCTACTTCCCAATAGCGCCACAGACTGGAGACCATGCCTTTAACACATGGGACTTTGGGAGACATTCCTGATCCTCACTATAGTAGTAGTTAAAGAGAGCAGACTGAAATTCCACTTCCTGATTTCGAACATTTGTTTACCACTTAACTGTGCAACTTTTAGCAAGCCTTTTGGCCTAATAATACTGTTTGTCTCATGTTTTTGTCAAGAAATGAGATGACTCATTTAAAATCAAGTGGCCAGTAACTTTTCTGTTGCTAATGGTTTAATAAATAGTTATTACATGGACAAGTTTTAATGATATGTTTCTATTGACGATTGTCACAGGCATCAAACAAACCAGTCTGCAAGTTACTCTTTGAATAATCACAGAAAGAATATGTTGCTAGTCAGAATGTGTATCATTAGAGCATGCTAAATTATAATTTATTTAAAATTGTGTTCCTTACATTTAGCAGTGAATAAATTTCTATTACAGAAATATCTCTACACAAGAGGGTGTATTGTAATTTTTGTTAGAAATATCACTAACAGATACAGATATTATTGTTATATATTTGCAGAGGATTTCTGTTTTCTAGTAGCTCATTCTTCTTTTCCGTTCTAGGCAGGAAGGATTCCTTCTTTTGGCATTGTTTCCCAGTAGGCCCCTTAAGGGCGGATTTCAGTCTTGGGCATGCTGCTTTTCCCCTTCCAAATAACTGAACTAAGAATTTTTGACTTGTGTGAGCCAGGTCTTTGCTCTCTGCTATATTCAGCTATTACCTTCACCCACCTGGTATTGAGGATATAAACACTCCAGAAAATGTGTAATCAAGCCAACTATGTTAAAAAAAAAAAAAGTATGGGGAGTTACAATTTTTTCATGTCTTTGCTGGCGGATGGTATTAAGCCACTCTGATTGGTGTTAATTTACATTTCCCTGATGAGATGGTGTTGGGTATCTTTTCCTACCTGTGATATTGGCCTTTAGATATTCTCTTTGTCTGTGTACTTGTTCGAGTCTTTTGCCTACTCTTGAGTCTTTTCCTCATTGCTTTCTAGGAGTGCTTTATATATTCTGGATATTAGTACTTTGTTGGATTATATGTGTTGCGAATAACTTCCCCAGGGTATGGTCTGCCTTTTCACTCTCTCGTAGTATTTCTGCATTGTTTTTAAGTGATGAGAAATGATTGCTTGGGGTGGGGTGGGGGTTCTAGTAATGGATTTTAGCTTGTAGTTATGTTCTAGGTAGGTACTGTGATGTAGAACACTGCTGTGTGGATCATGAAAAAGTGAAGTTGAGTGCATGCAACTCCACTGGCATAAGCTCTTTTTGTTTGTTTGTTTGTTTTAAAGGCAGTGCCTTTTAATGAAGAAAAAGCCATCTTCCAGAAAGCTTCAGTTTTCTATCCAGGCTTACAGCATACTGAGTGGACCTTGGTTTGGCCTGGATTTTCCTCTTAACCTGTCAGTCTGTTGCCTTCTACCTACTCAGTATTCAAACTGCAGGTTATCTTTAAGTGTTCAAAGTTTATAACTGTTGAATACAAATTATTTATATTTTAGTTGTACATTGCATTTTATCTTTCTAAAAGGTGCTTATAGTAGAGTTGGGGGAACTGACCTCCAAAATTTATTCCCCCAGTTTTGAGTAATTTGTTTTAAATGTTTGGTTATAAGTTAGATGTCTGAAACCCAGGATATATTTTTTAGTAAATGTTTTCCACTAAAACATTGTTCCATCAAGTCTGAGTTCTAAACCAACCTGTAATAGTGGGATGGACCGGAACCACTGTGTAGCAGCCAATTCAGAGATCTGTCTTAGGGAAATAGTGACACACTTCCCATTTATCCTAACATCAGAAATAAGAATTACTGGAGTTCCCAGCTACCTGTGATGTGTATACTTGCATCTTGATGCAGTGGTGCCTGTAGGTAAGAAAGATGAACTGAGAACACTAGGTCTCTTCTTAGTGATACCTTATAAAAGTTTTTTTTTTAGTTGAGATACTTTTTCCTCTCTCCTGACTCTCTTCTTTTAAAAACTGAGGATCCTTGTAAATTAAGATTTCTCTTTCTCTTGGCCTAATGTAGATTACAATTCATTCTGAGAAATATTTCTCTCCTGTTCAGTTTCTGACGTAAAAATGCTCAACCAATCTTTTGAGGCTAAAATTTTCTTTTTCAAGAAGATAATAATATTAGGGAAACAAATAGGACAAAAATATGAAATAAACAGGGTAATATTACCAGTTTCCCAAAAATAGGTTTTTGGTTCTCAGATTTTAAGCAGGGCCACTTCCAATTTCTTTTCATCTAATTCCATAAATATTTTATTCTTGTCTTTGTGACCATTTATTTTTATTCTTCTTTTACCATTATTCTTCTTTGTGACTGAGGGCCCTTATTCTTTGACTTTTCTAAACTCGGGCCCCATTTCATGTTTAAAAGAAGGCTGTTCTCTGCCCCTGCCTTTTTTTTTTTAGAGCCACAGAGTAGCAAATGAATATTTAGAAACACAAAGTAAGCTTTGTTTTCAGTTTAGGTTTAAAAAATAATGGTATAACTTTCATGTTCTCTTTTTAATGGACAGTTATGTTGAGCATTTCCTCCTAGTAACTAGAATTGGTAGACCCACTGAAGTGAGGATGTGGCTTTGTGTTACATAGTAGAAGATAGGCTTAGAGAGACTTTCTTAGGCAGAGGTTCAGAGCCATGGATGAAGTAGGAGAGGAAACTACAGCTTCCTTCTGCTCTTCCTTTGAGACACACCTATGTGTTTGCTTTCCACTGGTGCTGGGTTGGAGAGAAGCGAGAAGCGGTAGCTGCAGATAGCCATAGGGGTGCATTAGCACTGAATAGAGAAGAGGAGGAAAAGTCTAAGCAAAGGTTGGGGGGTACGTATGTGCATTTGCCACATTATTGTGTAGGTCTGCCTCTTTCTGTGGGTGGTGTAAATGACACAAGAACCTCCTGTATTCTGAAGCAAAGGAGGACTCTATAGCATAGTAGTCTTCTTTCATTTCACATACTTTTGGACTAGAATATGTAATGTTCTGAGTACATCTGTTTAGAAAATGGGCTTTCCTTTTACTCTGATGCCTGCAGAATTGTACACAAAATAAAACTCCTGCTGTACATTCTGAAGATGAACAGTGTTTTGTGAAAAGCTGTAAGGTTGCATTAAGTTGGTATCCAAGGAAGCTATGGGATGTAACACAATTTATGCATTTTACTTTCAACAGTTTGTTAACTCTACTTAGAACAAAACTTTACTGGTTTATTTTGATGTCTCAGAGGTCTGATGTCTCAGAGGTCTTGACAAATAGATTAAGATTTATCAATTTTAAGATTATTTTGTGTATTTTTAAAGACTATTTTAAAAATGAATGATTACAAATTGTCTTGATTAACCTGTAGGCATTCTGAGCTCATCTACATAAGCTCTTGCTAGTTGTGAAACATCACTAAAGCATCATTAATCTTCAGAAAACACTTAATTTTCTACCTCTATGCTAATTAAGTAACTTGTATAATTTGAAATCCTATTTACTTTTTATCATAGAAAATAATGTATCTTGATTTATAATGATTACCTACTAATTTTGATTCATTTTCTCATGAAAATTAATGTTCACTAGAAAACTATCTCATTTTAACACAGAGCAGGGAACACAAATATTAACATAATTGTATTCATACATGTTTTGCAAGGACATTATATGAGCGATCCATAAGCTTCAAAGAGCTTTAAAAAACTAAAAGGATCTAAATATCTTAATATAAAAGAAGGTATATAAGTGATTTCTTTGTTTAGGTGCTTAATTTCGAAACATACTGTTTCCCTTCTATTTGCCACAAGTAGAAATTAGTTTTCTCAACAATCCATATACTTTTCTCTTGAAATTTTATAGGCTTTCATAATGACTTCTACTATGTTTTTTCTTGTTATGATTAAAGGTATTTAGATAGTTTCAATATACATTGTATTTTTGCTACATTTCTTTGAGAAATTCAATATGTATATTATCTAGTGGAAAACATAAAATTGGGCTCACTGTAGATGTTGAAAGGATAATTAATGATTTATTAATGTCA
The DNA here is from genome assembly GCA_004026905.1 of Hystrix cristata. Classification (NCBI taxonomy): domain Eukaryota; kingdom Metazoa; phylum Chordata; class Mammalia; order Rodentia; family Hystricidae; genus Hystrix; species Hystrix cristata. The sequence goes on from PVJO010018640.1 coordinate 29,813, forward strand.
TCTTTTCTATAAGGAAAATAATACCAATACTAAATGACTTTCCCAAATTGCTAATGGTTTATGTATTAGTCTGTTTTTTGATGCTATAGCCATGAACTTGAGGCTGGGCACTGTAAAAAGAAACTAAGTTGATTTAGCTTACAGTTTTGGAGGCTGCAAATCTTTTTGCATGGAACAGGTTATCCTATCTGGTTTCCCCTCTACTGAGGGCTCCCTTGGTTGTGTCCCATCATGGCAGATGGTGCTATGGCTGGAGGATCTGCAAAAGGGAAAGATTACATGGAAGACAGGAATTCAGAAAGCCAGTCTCACTTTTTTATAACAATCCTCACGAGAACTAACTGGGGTCAAACAAAAACTACATTCTTTTTGAGGACAGTACCCCTAATGACCTAGTCACATTCCACCTGGCCCTGTACCAACTCCCACAAGGTTCTGTGTCTTAAAGTGTCCACTACTACTTTTGTTCATAATTTATTTTTATCAAAAAATAAAATTTTATAACAAAATAATAACAATAGTTAATACACTGTGTATCATTATCTTCAAAGTAGTTACTCAGAGTACAAGATGTAGACAAAAAGATTCTTTTTTACACAGAAGCAAAACACCTATAGAGTGGGATAAAAGTTTTGCCAGATATTTCTTGGACAGAGGACTAACATCTAGAATATATAAAGAACTCAACAAAATTAGACTCCCTAAAATAAAGGATCCACTACTTCTTAACATCATGATACTGGGGACTAGTTTCCAACTCATGAACCCTTGAGGGATACACATAAACCATATCCATACCTTAGAAGTTTTCTTTAAAATGCTCAGGAAACATTTTACTCCTTTCTAGCACACTTAAAGTAGATTATAATCTACATCATCTAAAATATATAATTAGTTTAATGATTTCCAGGTCATATTTTAAGTAGTGACTTTTCTGTTAAACTTGGGAGTATGACTCATTTAGGAGGATACATCCTAAATTATATTTATTTTTTAATGTTGTATGGTTAGAGAGTAATGACATAGTAAGATATTAGATCCTAATAAATTACTGATACTAAATAGCTTTGATTCTCCTCACCATCTTTGGGATTTACAATTCTGAAATGTTAGTAATTGATAAACCTGATCCATTTTGTTGTAGAAGACAAGAGTTTGAAAAGTAATGTCCCTATTTTAAAGAGATAAGATTTGACTTTAATCAGTGGGCACCTGAAATTCTGTTCTTCACTTTACAAAGTGTATTTAAAAGGAAGGTATTTCTGGCCCATGCAAAGGTAAAATTTGAAATAAGCTGGGGAAATTTGCCGTCCCTATTTAACCAATAACACTATTCAGATTTATAGAAATGGAGCATTTTTAGCATGCTTATTCTCATTTTCAATAAGCTTAAACTTGAAAACTTGAAAAAATCATTATGGTAAATGTTATCTGTTCTTAAAATCTTTGAGAAAAAGTCACTTATTAGTATTCAAAAACTGAAGACAAAATTTTTAAAAACTCGTATTCACTTTTGTTCTCTTCTTTCTTCTCCTTCCCTCCCCTAAAGCAGATTGCCAAACTGAGGCAGCAGCTACAACGCAGTAAACAGAGTAGCCGGCACAGTAAGGAGAAAGATGGACAGTCACCTCTCCATGGCAGCCATGTAACAATCAGTCACACTCAGGTAGGCTGGCTGGCTGGATACTTCTTGTCTAGCTTTGAGAAATTCCTTTTAATTCATTATGAAGGGAGAAGTAATAACTTTAGGACTTAAAAATTATAACAAAACCGTTAGCTGTATTACATTACTGCTGTTTGTTAAATTGTTAGAAATATTTTTAAAGCTAGATTTCTAACCTTCTTTAAATAACAGAAGTGGTCTGAAGTATAATATCAGCCTGAGCTGAAATTATAGCTCATGTACTTACTGAAGAACTATGGATATTACCTTTTTTAATCTTCCTAATGGAAGCTTAACTCATCTATTTCTATATCTCTCTATACATCTCATGTCTATTTTTGCATAGAAGAAATCGAAGATTAGAATTTTTCCCCCAAACATGTGCTAACATATCCCATGCAACAAAATTTGAGAAATGCTGTTCTAGAACAAATTCATTTACAAATGTTGATATAAGTCTTAATGTGCCAAATATACTGTAGCACAGGAAACCCAAACAGTGTATTGAAACAGACCAATTAGGGTTTCTTTCACAAGGATGATTCAATATTGGAAAATGTAATTTAGTTTGTTACATTAGAAAGTCAAAGTATAAAAAATTGTTTTATTTTCTTGATACTGAATAATATGATAAAAACTCAAGATGCATTTGTGATTATTTAAAAACAACCTCGTTACTAAAAATAGGGTCCTTTTTAATATGACTAACTGTAAATGTCATAAGACATTTTCAGTAAAATATTGACAACATTACTGTTAGATAAAATCATCACAGATATCTGTGATTATTGACATTCTAGACAGGTCAGAAAGAAAAAGATTTGCCACTATTTGCATATGATGTATATTTAGAAAATGAAAATGAATTAGCCAGACCATTAAAACTAATTATAGGATCGCTAAAATGAAAAATACTAGCAATGCCAACTGTTGATGAGGATGTGGAACAAACAGAACAACAGCAGAGGGCTGGTTGTACACAAAGCAGTACAACCACTTTGGCAAACAGTTGATCATTTTAAGTTAAACATAAAGTGACCATTCAATCTAGAATTTCCACCTCGTGGTGTCTATTCAGGAGAAATAAAACCATTTGTCTGCGCAAACAGTTGTACATAAATGTTTTTGGAGACATTCATAAGAGTTAAAAAAAAACAGCAAGTACAGTAAGTAGTATTCATAAACTGATGAATGGACAAATGACATTTCATATATCCATACAGTGTGTTACTATGCAACAGTAAAATGGAAGCAACAAACCCATACATGTTACAACATGATTGAATCTCAAAAACATTATGCTAAGGGAAAGAAGTTAAGAGCAAAAGACTACATACTGTGTGATTTGTTACATTAAGTTCTTGAAAAGGTGAAATGAGAGAAACAAAATATTGAGCATACTAATCGACTCCAAAAAGACCATAGGGCATTTTTGGGGTGGTAGAAAGTTCTAAATGTGACTGTTGTGATTAGTTAGATAACTATTTATGTTTAGCAGAGTTCAACTAAACTCTACTTTAAATGGAATGATTTTGTTGTATGCAGAGCATGCACTCATATGCTCTGCATATACTCAATAAAACAAACCAGCAGGTCTCAAGACATTTGAAGTGAAAATTCACCTACACCTTCCTTTCTTTTTCTTAGTCTGGCAGAATTAGTGTGTAATTCTTATTTCATCCACTGTCTTTAGGAATACATGCACTTGTGTAGATGGATTGACTTGTTGGTTTAATAAAATAGACTTACACAACTGTTCAAATTTACAGTTAATTTTTTTATCATGTGGCTATGTTCATAAATATATTTCCCTATACAAATATTTGTAGATTAAATACAAAGTCTAGAATGTGCTTTAAAGCACTCCAGTAACAAAAACAAAATGGGTGTTTAGATGACATAGGTTAGCAGATATCGATAATTTTTGAAGCTGGTTGGTACTATCTGAGAGTTCATTATGCTGTTCTATCTAATCACATTTATAATTGGAATTTTGCATAATAGAAAGGGAAAAAGCTGAAATTCAGTAAGATGGTTTAGACAAAATACAAAAATTCTGTTTTTTTCTTATATTAATAAAAAGTTTTTTAAATGAAAAAATATAAAATGCTTGCAATTAAACTTTAAAAAAATGCAAGCTGTATGTGTTTATTGAGGATATGAAGAATAAATTAGATATAAAAATGCTAAGTCTTAATATTAATGAATGAGAAGATATTTTTCAAATAGCATATTACCCCAAGTAAATGCACAATTATGTTTGCTTTTCAATAGAAATTTAAATGGAATTGTTTTTATTACTTGGAAAGTTGTTTTCAAATATCAGAATAGAAAAACAAGGTCCCTTAATAGAAAATTTGAAAAACACTTCCTACAAGACACCAAAATGCACCATAACCGAAAGTATAAATAATTTAAAGAGCCAAATAAAATATAGATAACAGAAAACAGGAAGATATATCTTTTGCAAATGAGGAGACCCAGACATGGAGGGGGAGGGAGAGGAAAGGGAAGTAAAAGGAATTTAGATGTGTTAGGTACATGTACCAACTCCCCACAATGAGGATAATCATTATATACTGCAAAATTGTACTAATAAAAAATTTTTAAAAGGTATTAGCTCAAGGAAATCAAATATAGAATCTATAAGTAAATGTCAGGGCAGTTGGAATATTATGTGGGTAAAAAGTACTAAGCTCTTCACGTGTATCAGTAAAGCATGATAGTTTTAATATTTAAGTATGAAAGAATCATAAAACGCTAAAAAAAATTTGATACTGAGATGTGTGATAAAGGGTTAAAATTCGAATGTGACAAAAGCTCTTGTATTGGTAAGAGACGAAGCATATTAATGAGCACCAGTTCACAGATGGCAGGGGCATAGAACGAGAACAGGAAATATTAATGTGCTGACTAGGAATTAGCAGTCTGCCTCATTGCAAGTCATATATGTCACCTTTAACCATTCAAGGTAAGATGAGATCATAGATTGTTGTTTTTTTCTTCTTTTGACTTTTATTAGTATGTTTGCAGTACATAATGATTACATTTCACTGTAGAGGATTGGTACATGTACATAACACATTTCAATTCCCTTTTTACCTCCCTTCCTGCACCCACCTTTTGTTTTTCCAGCATTAGATTAATTTATTTATAAGATCTTATAAAGTTAATTTATTGTATATATACAGATTGAAAACCAGACCAGTAGGCCAAAGAACATATAAAACATGTAAGACCACTGTACTAAGTCAAGGTGCACTTTAGATACATTGTCCTCACTGGATTTCAATCCCTTTATTTTTCTTTCTCTTTTTTCCTATCATCTGTCTTTTATTTCATACTCTTATTTTTGCGTATATTGAGTTTTTCATAGAAGAGAAACCATGCAATATTTAAGCTTGTGTGTCTGAGTTACTTCACTTAACACTATGATCTCAAGTTGCATCCATTTTCCTACAAATGACTCAAATGCCTTCTTTATGGCAAGTAGTACTCCATTGTTTATAAATACCATATTCCAATATTTAGCTGTTAGGAATCGCGCTGCTATATACATGGGTATGCAGACATCACTGTGGTATGATGTCTTTAACTGTTTGGGGAAGATACCTAGGGGGGAATAGCTGGGTCAAATGGAATTTCTACTTTTAGTTTTTTGAGGACTCTCCATACTGATTTCCACAGTGGTTTTATCAGTTTACAGTTCCAGCAACAGTGGAGAAGGATTCCTTTCTCCACAAAGCCTCATAAATTGTTTTAATTTTTACCTTGCTAATCCTTATTTTTCTGATTTCCGTCCTGTTGTATAATTTTCTTGAATAAAAGGTCCACTAACACTTTTGCTAATCCCTACGACATCAGAGATGGTTAATGTTTAAGAACTCTTGCTAAGGATTTTTGAAAACAACCTCACAGTTGTTGTGTTACTACTTAATAATCCAGTAGGCTTTTTCTTTTTTGATGGCAATTGAACCCAGGGTTTTCGCACTGAGGTTGTCCCCAGCTGCCTCTTCTCCTTTTTTAAATTGTATTTTGTAACAGGATTTGAACTTGCAGTCTTCCTGTCTCAGCCCCCCAGAGTGTGAGGATTATGGACATGTGCCACCACACCCAGTTTAGGCTTTCTTAAATGGTTGACAGGACAGAAGTTAAACTATCGTTATTTGCGGATGACATGATACTCTACATAGAAGACCCAAAAAACTCCACCAAAAAACTACTGGATTTAATAAATAAATTCAGTTGTGTGGCTGGATACAAAGTCAACACCCAAAAATCAATAGCATTCCTATACACAAACAATACACCCACCGAAAAGAAATAACAAAAGATATACCTTTCACAATTGCACACAAAAAAATAAAATACTTAGGAATATATCTAACAAAAGAAGTAAAAGACCTTTACATCAAAAACTACAGCACCCTAAAACAAGAAATTGAAAAGGATATCAAAAAATGGAAGGACATCCCATGTTCCTGGGTAGGAAGAACCAATATCGTGAAAATGGCTATACTTCCTAAACTACTATACAGATTTAATGCAATTCCAATCAAGATACCACTAACATACTTCAAAGAATTAGAGAGGACAATCATGAATTTCATCTGGAACCACAAGAGACCAAGAATAGCAAAAACGATCCTAAGCAACAGGGGAAAAGCTGGGGGCATCACAGTCCCAGACATAAAACTAT